>LPNX010217515.1:0-107395 GCA_001517045.1 Pseudotsuga menziesii | reverse complement strand
ATAATAATAATAATAATAATAATAATAATAATAATGATTCACATAGATAGGAAATTCATGGATACAAGACATAACAATCGCAAATACCTAACAGAATTAACATACAAACATGTAATCTTTTTAGCATCATCAATCATTAATTATTAATGAATTAAGATATAACATCGTTATATTTTTAGATTCATTACTCAATCAATTATTTTCAAGGAAGAGACACCTACTACTACTAATCTTAGTGTCATAGATCCCCCCCTGACCCAACACAGTACTAGCTATAACATCCTCCCATCCTAACCTACGTCTGCACCCTCCCTATCCTTCCTTTGCTAGTATAGAAGTGGATTTTGGCTTCACCGACCTGACCACATAAGAACCTGAGAGCGATAGCGTCGGCTAAACAGTGGACATAGCCTCTCCTAGCAGGCATCTGACCATTGTCATCACAACAACATGGGGAGCGTGTCTCAGCATGACCCTCCCACGACCTCGGGTATCATAAAAACATAGGGTGGAACACATCCATCCCTCTCAACATCCTGGGTCTATATACCCTATCAAAAACATACTTTGCTGCTATCGAGATTATTGGTTTGTGTCATCGTATCATCAATTTTGGTAATCAAGGCTGTTCTGCAGAAATAGGTACTATACCACACTTCATATAAAGTATCCATTTATTACATAGCCCGTGTGTCCTGCAGATTAGTACTTTGGAAACATACATTCATAATAATATCTCCATTCAATCATTAGTGGGTGCATATTATCAACAACATTTCCTTTCATTGTATAAATCATTAAATTGATCACATCATGGGTCGATATCCATGTACCACATCATATATATATTACAGTTGTCAATGATGACAATTAAACATACATTGTCTTTATGAACAAAGGAATATCATGATAACTATAACATAGTAACCTCACAACATAATCATAACATCACAATCAATGTATCAACATAAACATAGTAACATCTTAGACATCTATCATGTCATAAATATGGTTTACTTAGTCAAACTGAGTCCAACATTTACTAATAAAATAAAATGCAACATGTCGATATGTCTAGTCAAATATGGGCATTACAAGCTCGGATGTTTGAGCAAGGTTGAATCTTGTTAGTGACCTGTGTATAAATAAAATTCTTTCAATTATTCTGTAGGTTTAGTTCATTAGTAAAAGTTAAATTATTTGTTTTTTGTAGGTATATAGTTGTTTAAATTTTGATGATTATATTTCTCTGTCCTTATAGGGCTGTAATAACATATAGTTTTATGTTCAGAAAACTAAATAAATCCAATTCCTTGGATTATTGCTTATCTGATTAATTATTACAATGTTATTACTATGATTTACAATATTAATACTATAAATTATAATGTTAGTATTATAATGTTAATACTATAATTTATAATGTTTGATATTATGTGGGTTTCGACCCTGTACATTCTTTTATAATCAATTTTTGTTTAGTTTATTTGAATGAATTTGTTTATATATAAATATTATTTAACATTGTATTCAGTCTTTTTAAGAAGTACATAGATATGTTTGGTTATTATTTCCTTGTTACATTATTATAATTGTTGTGGTTAATTTATTTGTAAAAAGAACTATAATAGAATTACCCTACTTGAAATGCGAACATTTGTAGAAATAGTTAAATAGTATGAACAGAAAAATAACTCTGTAAAATAACTTGGTTCTTTCTTCACAGAAATAAATGAGTGTTTATCTAAGTTAAATATTTTACCTATGTGACACGTTAGTAGTTTCATCTTGCAGAAAATACAGTTCAGAATAAGATAAATAACCTATCTACACTAGTCAACATGTTAAAAGAAATAAACGTGTTGTTTGAAAAGTATTATGTATACTTCTTTGCTAGCATTCTTAATATAATAGTCTGGTTTTTAAACCATAACTTAATTAGACAGATTAGTATCCTTTCTTGAAAACATCTATTTACAGAAATAAATTACTCCATTGTTCTGAAATACAAAATAACTCTAATCAATCCAAATTTCTATTATATCTTCATCTATTTTAAACACACTACCTATGCTAGAGTACGGTCTGGTTTATCCAAACGGGGAAAAACACGGGTAGGATTATCTCATTCAATTACAGTTTCAACATTCAACAACTAAAAGATTATAAATTCTAACAGTTCACTACATAACATGTAAGTCATTCATTATTCATTCATTCTCAGAAATAAACTTTTAATACAACAAATAAAATAATGTAGAACCTATTTAAAGCTGGATGACAACAGTGTTGGGATATTGTTCCTCCCTACCAACTCTTGGAGAGCACTCAAAGAGTGTCTTCTCAGGACCCCCAAGCATTTTCCTGGTCTCCTTGGATGGGACTGGGTGAAGCAAACAACAAAATACTAGTCCAATGACTCAGTACTAAATATGCACTCAGCAGCAAGATCCTTCGGCTGAATAGCTGTACTAGATCATTCTCTACAGTTTACCCCTCAAACACCTTCCAGAAATTCCCTTCCCAATGAAATCCTTTGAATTACATTCACCTGAATGATTCCCTTCTTGGAATGAGCAGCCTCAGCTCTCTTCAATGGGCATTTTTATTAATATTGCCTAGGTCTTTTTGGGTTAGTTTTCATTAATTGACCCACCTTCTCTGATCCCACTTTCTTGGGGGATCATGACCCCAAATGTAGGGAGGTTGCCACCTGCAACATTGGAAGTGTTTGAGGATGCCACCACTTGTCTATTTGCTCTCCACCCAATCTCCTCCACCAACTTGACCAGTAAACACTCTTTTAACAACTCTCCCAAGTTGTTGTCTCCACTTTTTATTTATTTATAATTAAAATATTCATAATTACATTCAACATCCTTGACTCTGCTGAGTCATCAATTACAACTTTAGCATAAAATTTAACATAATGTCTTGGAGTAAAAATCAATAAGATAATATTATTTGAAAAATTGGAGCATGTGACACACACTGGGTCGGATATACCCTTTCTCTGTTAACTCTTGCAACCACAATTTGAGTTCCACCAATTCTGGTGCACTCATGCGGTAAGGGGATTTGGAGTCTGGAACTGATCTTTGGGTTAGTTCGATGGAAAATTCTAAGTCTCATTTTGGAGGTAATCCGGGGATTTCCTTGAGAAACACATCCTTGAATTTTTCAAGAATGAGGAAGTATTCTATGTGTTGTTTTCTATCCGACTCTACATCTCAGATGTTCACTGCAAATAACTTGTAGCCCTTCCTAACACATTTCTTCACTTGTAAGGAAGATATTTGTCTTACAAAAAATTTATTGGGGATGCCTTGAACCTTCACTTGGTTCCCTTAGATATCAGTACACAAGATAGACTTGTGTAGACAATCAAGCATGACATGGTGTTGTTCCAACCAGTCCATGTCGATAAGAATATTGTATGATCCTAAAGGTAGGATGTTTAGGTTTACCTTAGTAAGGAAACCATTCAGGTTTACTTCATATTCTTTAACGATTTCTGAAACCTTTTGTTTCGTACTGGTGGCTAACTATACTAGCTAAGATTTATCATGCTTTACTTCTCCTAAATTGCATAAATCAACAATATTAGGTGCAACATAGCTCTAGCAAGCACCAGGATCAATAAGTATTGAAACAGAGGTATTTAAGATCTTACGTTTGATATTTACCATTGTAGCTTGATGGTCCTCCTGTCGGCCATCTAATGTTGCATAGATTCACGGGGTTTGCACTATGTCCTCAACAGTAGGTTCTTCTTGCAGGTTATGCAAGACTCCATTATTCTTGTTATTACAATCTCGGGCATAATGCAGCCCATTGCACTTCTAGCACTTGATCGCTAAAGGGGTAGAATTGGCTCCATTTTCCACTTGATTATTACCATTAGGAGCTAGTACATAAGGTTTCGTACCTGGTTTATTAAAGTTCTTGTTCACTTGAAAGTTGTTTTTCTTTCTATAAGGCTGGGGGTTTGACCCAGGTTTGCAGTTATCAGAAACGTTTCTAGAATTTTCTCTATTTTGGTTCTGGTTTTCTTGTCATAACTTCCCATTCTCATAGCAGAGTCTGGCCTTCAGTAGTGTAGTATCCAGTGTAACGTCCCCGACCCTCCGACCGGTGAAGAGGATGCTACCAAACCATTATCTATCCAGGAAACTAGCCCCATGAACGTGTGCATACATAAAACTGAAATAAAATGCTTGTAAGTAAAAACATGCAGAGATGCATAATTGTTTAACATATAGCGGAAGCACTCCCTACTTTCAAGCATTCGACGTGTTCATCGCAATCCATTAAATAGTAAATATAATTGCAGAGATTAAATAGACAAGAATACTTATCTTGTGAAGAATTCGTCCCGCAACTAGCTACGTTTCTACAATGTTCCACCCAACCATAGTTCAGTGTGCCCCTTAGTCTCTCAGCAACACTTGCACCCCCAAGCTGGGAATGATTCCCCAAGGAATAAGGAACAAGCAGGCTTACACATAGCCAAGGATACACAAATCAGCCATGCCAACACAGTTGGGTTTATCAAGCCATCAAGGACCTAGTAAAAGATTAATGCTAAGCTGGTGAGCTCATTAAAGAGCTAAGGACACCTAAACCAGAACTAGCTTGACTTCTAGGACACCCACACACACCCAAAATAAGGAAATTAGTCCCTTCTCTGCTACACAGTCCCTTAGACCCTGACTTCCCTTCTAGTGCTATTCAAGGGTTGTGGAGAAGAAAGCCATCCCTCTAGCTCTATCTATGTGGCTCCCAAACACACCAGGTTTATCAAGCAAATCAATCCTTCATTCCCACTCCAACACAGTTCGAAGACACCTACTGCATACACACAACAAAATAAGAGATTCATAGCTCTGACTGGGGAATTTGATTCTTGATTCATTATTGGCCCTATCATGGCCAAACGACTCATAAGAATCTACAACAGCCCAAAACGCAAATGAAACCACATCAAACCATAAAATCATGGGGAAAACAATAGCCTCGATCTCAACATTGAGGCAATAGGAAATACACAACCCAAGTTGGAAAGGAGATCTGACTCTTAGCCTAGACAGGGGGAAAAAATATACACATAACCACAAGTCGTTAAGGAAAATGCATACACAACAAAAATCATGCCCCTGAGGCCGTTATTCTAGCTCGCTGCATGAGGAAAACAATGAAGAATCCCAACCTTTGCGTGAGGAGAATAGAGAACGATTGTCTCCATGTGAGGATGGACAAGAGTGGAAGAATAATTGACGTCATGTTTTCCCTGCCCACGTGAAGTGAAAGAGTCTACTGGTGGAGTGTGTGTGTGGGCAAGGACTGGCAGTCCTGCCACACACCACTGCCCAGCAATAACTACCCCAACTAACAACAAAAGGTTTTAATTTGGTATTTGACTTATGAGACAAGGAAATGTGAGTAACTCAAAAAGGGTTTAACAGCTGACACATGGCTTTTCCCCATAGGCTCAAAGTTTAATAATTCCCCCTCCTTATCCTTAGGAAAATCATGCCCTTTTCATTATGGTTTCATTGACATAGATGGTTGGGGTTAATTTTAATTAAAATGCATATTTACATAATGCCAAAATTATAATGTGTCGTATATCACGATATACCATTGGCAACGATTTCAATCACCGAAACATGACACAACCAAATCAATGGTGGGGCTTTTTCCTTTTGCTCCACACCACGATCAATTACATTATATACATCATATACATTTAAAGAAAATGGGGTCAAAACCAGGGTGTTACATCCAGCATCTTTGGCATGTCGAATTCAATCCTATCCCAAAAACTGGGAGGAAGACATCCTAGGAATTGTTGTATATTCACCTTCTCTTCTTTGATATATGGTACATAATGCAACAAATCTAAAAATCTATTTATAAATGCATACATAGTCATGGATCCCATGCGCAGTTCATGGAATTCTTTTACCTTGCGATCAAAGAACCTTTCTGACATGTATTTTTCTTGGAAAATATTTCGAAAGTTTTCCAAGCTTATTTCTCGCAGCTCATCTTTCTTAGTGTTCTTTAAATCTCACCACCATCTTGCTGCCTTACCATTCAGGTTGTAGATGGCAATCCTAGCATGCATCACACTTGAATAGTTATGAACTTGGAAATACTTACTCATTGTCAGCAACCATTCTTCATCCTTTTCTCCCATATTTACTTCACCTTCATAGGTCGGGGCTCTTATTTTTCGAAACCCCACCTGAAGACTGTCATCACTTATTTTCCTCTTTCTCCATGGAGAAAGTGAGTCATTACTAGCAAAACTATGATGATCTCCTTTAGTTGCTTCAGGGGTACCTTATTTTTCTTCTTCTCTTGGGCTACTGCCCTGCTCATGGTACGGTTCTCTTTTCGATAGGTTGGTGGGATGGGTAGGTTTACCTTACGGGATCCCTCCCATCATGTTACACAAAAATGCTTCATTTATAGATTTATGTTCCTTTCTTTCATTTAGACTGTCTTCTCTGAAACTCTTTACTTCAGCTTGAAGACTGTGCAAATTTTTTAGCACATCAAAGTTTAGCTCGACCACCAAGTTCACTTCCAGAGTGGGGGTGGTCATTTCTTCTTGCCAGTTGTTTTCTCTCTCAGTGTTCATAAACTGAACAGCACTGTAAAAAATTTCCTGTTACACAAAAAAAATTTAATAGCAGCAAAAATTTCTCTTAGTATCAAAATTTACTTATCATACTTTATTTTCTCTGCGTGAATTTCTAGTGCACCCATCCATCTCTCAGTATTGAAACTAGGATATGATACCACTTGTAATGTCCCCAAAAATTGAAAAACAAAAAAAAATTATAGTCTAGTAGAGAACTACCCAAACAGGATCATTATTACTCCTGCGGAATTACATGTGCTACTTAACTTTCAATGTTTTCAGAAATTGCTCACAGTGTCTTGTTAATCTCTTATCCATTAAGTGATTATTAGTTCATTTAATTATTATGTCTTAATTTGTTATTTAAACTATTTGTATGACTTAGTTATTACTGTGAGTGAGTTAGTGAATTGTATAGTTCATTGATTTACTTCTGCACATGTGTATTATGTTTATTAATTATAACTAACTTAACTTTGTTGATGGGAATAAAGTGGTGGAGTGGCGGGACTAGTTCTCCCATGACGATCTGAGAGATAAGGTACTACTTGGTTATGCAATCTTACTTAGTTCAATCGAACTAAGGAACCTCTCTCTTTTACTTATGCAGTTCATTACTTGCGATGGGATCGAATATATAGTGTGTTGATAGCCTTGGTTGTCGATAACCTGCTGCTAGTTAATACGTTTCCTATCGACTTGGTTTTTCAAACTTGGTAAGTGTCGTTAATGTCAATTTAGCCATTACGACTAAATTTCCTTTACATTAAGTATTTTTCATTATGGTCTTACTTTCGTCATTTTTTTATATCATTAATATCTTTTTGTGCTATGTATATTTTCACTATATATTATTTTTAACATTTCCTATGTTCTTTTATTGGCAAGTTATTAATGGTTTGAGAGCAGAGCTTTGGATTTGATAATCCAAGAGATTTACATGGCATACTTTGTATACCATGGTGCTTAAGCCTAAACAACTTAATACTATGGTATTAAACCCTAAGCTCTAAACATATGTACTAAACCTTATCTACAATCCTAAGAAAGGGTATTAAACTTTTGAACTAGTGCAACCTATGACTAAGTATTATGACAATACTAGCATAGTGCAAGCTTCGCATTAAGTTAACGTTGATGTTTAAAGTTTGGGGTGACATAATATATGGTATGAACCATATATTACAGGGTTTAAGCGATGGTATGAAGGGTGGTGATATTCGATACATTGTAACAAGTCGTGACTATGGGAGTGGGTTTGTTGAAACGTTAATGGACTCCAGCCTAGTGCATTTAATGCTCTTCATGAATTGTTACAGCCTTCCTTTAGGCTTGGCTCACGATAGCTATGCAATGTATTTTTCATTTGAGGGTTTTCGTTGTTTGGCTCTACGCAACGGTATGGCCATGGAGGTGACCTCCTGTTTGTGAAGGTAAGCCTGCGTGAACTCTTAATCCTACACATTATTTGGTTTATAGTTTGGAAGTAATGGCATACTCCTCATCCCTATTTGGTTGGTTCTTGCAGGTGCCAAAAGGGATGGAGGGCAGTGCGGCTACAACATAGTTGGATCCTAGTGTTGCATCCGTGGTCATGGTAAGACTGTTCATCAAGCTTATGTTTGTCACCCTTCAAAACTATGGCTAGGCTATGTTTCGATTGGTTGTTTGGTTGGGGTTTGATGTTGTAGCAAAAATGATTTTGTGTTTGGGCTTGAATACAGACTTGGTTTATTAAAATGGAGGCATTATGCCATGACCTGATGCTTAGGCCATTCAGCTCTATGTAATGTTTATTTTGGTTATGAACTCATTATAGTTTTGGTTTTTGGATTTTAAATCCATGGGCTGCACCATTGCAAGCAATGGTGCCATAGCCCATTGGCACGCTTGTGTAAACCCTTGCTCTCGGCCTTTAATGGAAACTGTGTATAGACATTGGGATATCTGTGTAAATAGAGTAAGCATTGGTGTTTATAAATTGTAAAGTTTTATGGTGTATGCGAATCCCTCCTGCATTTTTATTGAGCACTGTATTTAAAAATGGGTTGGGGTTTTTAATGGACAGAGGTATACACCTTATTGGGATGCTCTGTTTGTAAACACCATTGATTAGTTTGATAAATGTATAAATCGACCACGTGGGTGAAGGCCATGCCGTCAATGGCATGAGCCTTCCCACAATGCTACGATAGATTGTATTTTAGTTGTCTACGACATCTAGTTCTTATGTGAAAACTGTGTGTTAGTGGGTTTCATGGAGGCTAGGGTATGCAGACCCTCGATGGCACTCGTTGTTTTCAAATAACTTGGACTCTGTATTAAAATGTTTAGCGGCCAAGACCGTGTTGTAGCTAGAGTCTTACGACCTCTCTTCTAGCGTAGGCATTTTAATTTATATGGAAAAGGTGTGAGTCGTGGTCTGTGACTGCGTATACGCCTTCGTCGATTTGGGGCAGGGCAATTTCAAACTATGAAATCTTTTATAAGAATTAATAGAAATGGTAATAGGAATTTACTTTATGGAATTTGTTATGTGTTTTGATTATGGTGATGATTTATGTTACGGTTCTTATTGTGGATTTTAATTTTGTTTAAGAAAAGAAATTGTAACCTATGAGGGTCGATACCACAACCTCTATTAATTAAATACGACCTATGTTTATTAATACAGAGTTGTATGAAATGTTACTTGATGAAACTTTTAGATGGATTTATGTTATGGTGTTGAATTATGTAACTTGGTTTATGGTTATGTAAAGATGGATATTATATGTTTTTTTTAAAGATATAATGCATGTGATTTATGGTATTTAAATGTAGATGTTAAGACTATATACTTTATGACAGATTTTTGATAAGGACCACATGAATGGTCACGATATCCCTTTGTTTAAATTTAATGTGGTTTTCGTTTATGTGGAGTATTTTTAATGTAATTTGTTATATGATTACAGACCTTGATAGCTCTTAGGTGGATTATTTAATTTTGGAAATGAATGCATAGATAGTTTTTTTATAAATATTTATACCTGATAGTTTATTTATATGTATATATATTTATGTTATAAAAGAATAGCTCTAGTTGTAAGTAATACCCTAGGTTATATGTATAGTATTTTTATTTCTTTAAACTTACTCCTATGGTTAAATCTACTATAATCTGAAACACATGTCTCTACTGACAAATGTAATATGTGAGTAGAGATATAAGCAATAGGTGAACAATTAAATAGCAGATCTAGATTTAACTAGTCTACAGTATTTATTTCTGAATATGAAATGAATACAGAACACAAATTTTAAAGATGGGAACCGAGCTATATACAACCTATGATAATATTTCCAATCCTAGGAATATTGAAGAGAAAATAAAGACCCTAGCAAAATCTAGGCAAAACATCAATTACCTAGGGTTAGTAAAATATATAGAAGCTTTTACATAAAACAGCCTGCATTTACCCTAGAAATGAACTTTGACATACTAAGAATTTGAACCTATGATTTATCTTTCTGAATCTCCTATAATGATTGAACCTGCACACTTTTCAAATAACTAGATTATCAATTTAAGATAGACCTGACCTCTGATTTTGATGACCAAATCACTTGGGAACTACCATGTTCCTCCCAACCATGACCCAGAACCATTCCTGGTTCTAATCTGAATCCCCCCAAGCTGGACTCCATCATGCAAGTAGCTTAGAGCTCCTAAGGTAGGGTTTCCTAACTTTTATTCAGTTCTCCAACTCTCTTATTTTCCTTACAGGAGAAAATCCTCCAAGAAAACACTTGAGAGGAAAAACAGACAGAATAATAATTTCCCAAGAGAAAAATTAGAACCCCCAAGCCTTTTCTTGGCTTGAGTCTTTATAGACATATTTTTCAGTCAAAGGGGCAGTCAACTCAAGAAATCCTTGATTTCTTGATTTAACCCTTTTTAATTTACTGGGGTAAATTTCAATTCTTAACCTAGGAACTTTTAACTAGTTCCTAGTTAGTCTTTCATAGTTATTTCACTATTTATTAATATTTTAATAATAAATAATAATTGGTGGAGCTTATCCTCTTTCTTTATTCAATTATATAATTAATCATAATAAATTCTTTATACATACTATGTATAAAATACATAGTATTAAAATACTTGTTAGCATTTGTCTTTGGGAATCATGCGTCATGATCCCTAGACTTAACGACACTTCTTAATGAAGGTCAACTAGAAAGATGGCTTAGGTATACTAGGCTAGGCAACTCTAAACATCCTTGCATGTTGGATTTCCCTCATATAATGTGGTAGCTCTTCAGTACTTTGATGAGAATACAAAAATTTGAAGTTTCATTTTATCACTTATAAATAAGTATGATGATGAGCAATATTTTTCTCAAGCTGTTTTCACTCAAAATTTATTAAATTCTATTAAGTAACCCCTAGCACTTACCAGAGCCCATACTCAATGCCTATAGCAGGCAGTTATAAAAACAGTGCAATTCAAGAGCTTTCGCTGAACATTAAATGCTAGGATGTACTTGTACGATACACCTAGGGATACAATGGCCAAAGATTCGATGCTCCAGAGATTATGCTCAACATCAACATGGAATTCTTCAGAGCTTATGCCCAACATTTTATATTTTCATGTGTTCTAGAGCTTTATGCTCAACACAAATGTCAGTACTCATGTGGTCTAGAGCCTCTCGCTCAACACAAAACATCTCATCAATCATCTGCTTCAGGGTCTACGCCCAACAAAAACATTTCATCAATCATGTGCTTCAAGGTCCACACCCAACACAAACATTTCATCAATCATGTGCTTCAGGGTCGACGCCCAACACAAAACATACATATACATATATATCATCAACAATTGGCTTACTTCCAATATACAATACAAATCATCATGTTTATATGTAGTGGGGTCTTTGACCAAATATAAAATAAAACATCAATATAATCATCATGATCAATAGGCCTATTCCTATAAATGGTAGGTCCAAAATTCGGGACATTACAGAGAGTCCATCTTTGAATCCATTATTCGAAACCAAAATATATAATAATATGGCTCCAAGTGGAAATGTGCTTCTCATAATTCAAAATTATAGAAAAATACAATTTAAAACAATAGTAATTCATATCATTAAATAAAAAATAATGGGAGGGGGGGTTTGACTTATGCTTCTTCAAGCTAATTTGGTGTGCCTTCCCCTTCCATTTTTCAATGTCCTTTACCCTTTTTCCATATTATCCATTAACACCAATGAATCCGCTCCTAGTTGATTCAAAATCATAGAGATACAAGTGACAAAGGACTCCTGTAAATCCTTCAGGTTGACATCTCCTTCACTAATCATTTCTTCATGTCCATTCCCTCCTAGACCCCCTAACCAAAAAAGATTTTGGTTTCCCAATAGATGCCTAGTTGTATGAGATGTCGGGTGTGGTGGGATAATGTTGTGGTGAAATATAGGAACTAGTAACTCTTTTTTAAATTCTAGGTTGAGTTCCTACTAACACTCTTGTTTGACTTGAGCGGCCTGATCAATGCGATTGATCAAATCTTGGACCTCAGGGGTAGTGAGTCTTTTGTCACATGAATATGAATTTCTATCATCTATCTCTACTCTAGGACAATGATAGGATTAATTGGACTATTCAACACCTTTAGATCTTTGACAAGGGGGCCGAATATATTCCCCCATCCTCTAGAACCTCATTGAGGGGCCATACTAAGAATTGAAATTGAACGAATATTAAGAAAATTTCAATTCTTATATGTAGAAATTTGAATAGTATGTAGATATCTTCTTCCCAAGATATGTCATTAATGAGGAGAGGGATCATATGTGATATGCCCTTACCCTTCGTCTAAGCTATAATAATCTTTATGCCAGAATACCTGCACTGCATCATTCCTCCACCCTATGAGGGTGGTGGAAGACATTATATATGATGTCTCTAGAGTGTGAATGGTATTGTTACCCTTGTCTTAGTGGAATTTGGATGTCTCTTCGAGCTTCCACTTGCCACTAACCCTTAATTCCACAACTTTTTGTTGGGACTCAACTTCTAGGCACCACATTCAGGGATTTAAGGTATGAAAGTTGGTCAACGCTCACAGTGAAATTTAATAGCTATCACTATTTTCATATCATCATTTTAAATTTTTTTAAAGGTAGTATAATAAGCTTAGACATATTCAGTATGTTTTTTTAAAATTTTAGTAATGTTTTTTCTTTTATTTTAATTGAAAAGATATTATGATAACAATTTTAGGCACGTTGAGAAACGCAATACATAGTTGGAATCAATTCCCTTTAAAAAGATATTTTTTTTACATACAATGATAGAGATATCAAGAGAAACAAAGCAATCATCATTAAAATACATTATTGTTAAGAAAATATTAAAATTCAATATCTTTAATAACTTCAAGCTTAAAAAAAATGTGTTACTTTAATGTCTCTTATTCTTGGAGTTGGTTTGTTAAGTATTTTCAGTGAATGGGTTATTGGATTTCTTGGAGGGTGGGTAATGGTAAACAAGTCTTGTTAGGGATTGATCCCTTTCTGGAATGTGATGAGAACTTTGAGCTATCTTTTGATCCCTTATCAATTTTCTTATAGAATAGTTTTATATATCTTGACCATATCAAAAGTCTTGAGTGGATGTTTAATGCTCCATCATAAAGGTTGTTAGTTGAGGATTTGGGTCTTGAAGGGATCCTAGCTGAGGAATGGAATTATTTTATAGATATAATTAGACATGCTAGTACTAGATTAACATAAGATGGATAGAATCTTGTGTGGTCATAGAACAAAGCTTATGAACACATCAGTGCAAAATCTACATAGGGTTCTATTACTTGTGTATCTTTTGAATCCTTAGGATACTGGTGGAGAAAATAGATTTGGAATTGGGACTTACCTTTACAATTAAAATGTTTTTTGTGGATCTATATATAGATTGGGGTTTTTTCTTGGGACAATTTAATTAGAAGGGGTTGAAGTGGACCAAATATCTATATAATTTTTCATAGTGATGGTGAATTAGTAAATCATCTATTTGTTCATTTTCTCTTTGATAAACATATTTGGTTAGAAATAAGAGAAAATTTAAAAATTGTAGATGAGTGGGGATCTTTCCGTTCTCTTCAAAATTTGCAGAAATGGTACAAAATTTCTTGGATTTTTAAAGAAATTCCTATGTATATTTGTCGGGGGATTTGGAGAGATAGGAATTTAATGATATTTGGAAACAAATAACAAAATTTCTCAATGGTTTCTATTAATATTCGCGGTGACATCAAAGAAACCTTTAGGGAGAGGGACCCAAAAACGAATAGGAACAACATTCCTTCATCTTTGTCTAATGGAATAGTAGTTGGGTAATTTGATTGGGAAACTCTTGAGTGTCAATGTGAAAGTGGTATGCACATATTTTTGAACCAATCACACAATTTTCATATTTGGATTGGTTTGTTGGGATTAATAATCCTCCATTTTCCCACATAGTCTATTTGTCTATTTTCCTTAGCTTAGAAGGTCATCATCACTTCATTAGTGTGTGGGTGACACACCTAGGAGCCACTTACCACTTATTATGCCTCCATGTATGAGTTTAGGCGCCCCACGGACCAATCCCTATAATTTAGGAAGCCACTAGGAGTACCATCAGTAGTCTCCAGTAGTTGAACCTAGTTGGTATTCAGTTAAGTCCAGTTATGCTCTGATTCCCATCAGTTAGATCACTCTTAGTCAATATAGTACTAGTTTAAATGATTCAGGGGAAGTACGGAACATTGTCTCACCTACCCTCATAAATTAACTGGTTGTGAATTATTTTAGTGATCTAGAGTTGCATTAGTGAGCTCTAATGGTGATTTTACCACCCTAAGTCAGCTCTGGAGTCAGTCCATGTTGTTATATTTGAAAACTATCCCAGGTATTCAAATTCTCCTATATGTATAACCACTCTATTACATATTATTTACCCAATATATTGATTAATACTGATCAATGGATGTAATATCATTATTTCAATTATTGGTCTCATGAATGTTTTATTTTCCATGAATTATTGATCTGAGTTTATTAATTGATTCTCTCTCTTCTACAATTATCCATTTGAATTTTGTAGGCTTGATGATCCTATGTTTCATTGAATTTTACATGGTATAAGAGAGAGTATCCATGCCTTCTTCGAACCTCAAAAACTTCTATTGATGCAGCATAGGCAATTGGGTTCCAGATAACTCCTTGAATTATCGCCTCGCTCATTCTAGATTATGTCCAAAGAACTATATCCAGGTGTGATGCAACTAGAGAAAGTGCACATATTGAAGTGGAGAGTATTTGAACTAGTTTGATTCAAATGGGAGTTTGTTTTGTAGCTACAATTTCAGAAACAAAATTTGAAAATCACATCCAACTTTGAAGAGGCATCAAAACCTATACATATCGTCTTATAGGGCATACCATATCTTGTTTGAAAGGTATTTATGTTATGTGAAATGAATTTTTCACATAATTCAAATTGAGTCTTTGGTTTAAGAGATATGTTCAGTTTAATATCGAAGGCTTGCAACAGGTCGCATTTGTTCATACCATGTATTTTGGCTCGATATTTATCACTCCATGGGATGAGATACATGAATTTTTTTATATGATTTGAGATATCTCTTTTATATCTCAAATGGGTCTTCGACAGAATTTGATTATGTTGTTGTAGTAGAAGTTGTGATTGAATTGACAACATGACATCAATCAAGTTTTTTAGTTTTTATTTAGGCTTACGTACATGATTTGATTTATATGTACAAATTCTTTGATTCAAATTTGTTATTGAATTTGAAGACAAAAATTGTAGAAATCTCTGTTCTACAACTTCAAACTGGATTTGAAATCAGTTCATCCTCTATCACCATTCAATTATGTTAAGTGGTAATTGAATATGGTTGCATATCTTGAGAGCCATGATCTCCTTCATGTGTCTTTTGGAGCTAGTAAAGAATATGATGAAGAGTAAAATGATTGGCTAAATGACTGTAATAGAGCACATGGAAGTATGGGTATGGTAATGTCTCCTGATATGCGTTATCTCATGGAATTTTTAAGTATCCATTTGAGCTCTAGATAAATCTACATAGAGCCTTTAGTGTGCAGAAAGAAGTAGGTAATACACGGAGAGAATCCAAATCCTCCTCGTGTGTGTTTCCTTCAAATTTCTCGGCCTCAATTCTCTTTGATGAAGTTGTTCAAGATGAAGAAATAACAAAATATTCAACTCATTCAATTTGAATTGTTGAAAGTTTCCTTATAGTAACTCCTTCTCCTATTGCTCCAGAAGTTTATGAGATCCCTGATATCTCATCTTCTCATACAACTAATCCAGGAGAATATATTTAAACCTCCATTGTTGAAGAAAAACTCTCCTTCAATCCTACTTTGTCATTCTCTAGTTATTCTTCTATTCTAAATTATGTGCAAAGTTTTCCAGTGAAAGATCAAGGAGCTGAAGAGAAATTTGATTCATATCTCTCTAATCATGTTGTTGGTGTACATAAAAGTGATTTGGATGTTTTGAAATAAATATCATATTTGAGGAGTGATCCATTCACCCTCATTGATCTAGTGCTTCCAACAAATTCCTACATGATTACTTGCACCAATACTCAAAATTTTGTTGAAGAAGGAGAAAATAGTGCATCATCCATCTTGGTGTAGCACTTGCAACCTTTTTTCCTCATTCTTGGATATGATATCACCTTATTTGATTCAAGTTTCAAGTCTCAAGACCTTCCAATCATGCGTGTGACTGTTCTCATCAGTTTTAATGTGAAAAATCAAGCACCTCAAGTCTCTTTCAAACTTGTTTATGGGGATCCAAGGTCATTTTCTTCTCATAAATTTGTCAATATGAAATATTGTGATTTTATATATATTTTCAAAGCTAGGTGAGATTATAGAGCTCACATGTTTTTTCTTCTTGGTCTCATGTATTCTCCTCACATTATCACATGCTCATCTCCTCATAGTAAAGATAGGGACTTGTTGGATTCACTTGGACAATTGCTCCTCACATCAGGAAATGATTTTACCTCACATGGTTCAATTTTCAAAGCTACAACACCTCAGTTTCTTGGGTTTACCTCACATGGTTTGAATTCTCAAGCAGTTTTTCTCTCTCATCACTTTACCTTAGTTTTTCTATATGGTCCCATAGTTTATTATGCAGTTGTTTGTGTTCCCTATTTAGTTGATCAAATTAATGTTCTTCCAAAGAGGAATATTCCTCTAGACATAAAAATTTAGTTTGGAGAGGTTCACATGCACATTCCTAGGAAGCTAGTGCACACAAGGACCATCACACAATGTTACTGTTCCATAGAGATGCATATTGCAGAAGTATTTTCCTGGATTTTCTTGCTTATTTTGAGAAGGGGGGTTCCCATGAGGTTTTCCCCATTTCCTTGTTTGTTAAGCAGTTATTTTTGTTCATCTAGATTGTATGGGTGACCTTTGGCATTAGTTTCCATGGCCCAGGTTATCCAAATTTAGGATTAGAATGGGGCGTTGAGCTTAATAATCCTCCCTTTTCCCACATTGTATATATGTCCATTTTTAGGAGTTTATTAACACTTCACTAGTTTATGGGGGACACACCTAGGAGCCACCTACCACTTACTATACCTCCATGCATGAGTTTATGTGCCACGAGGACCAATATCTATAATTTAAGAACCCACTAAGAGTACCACCAGCAGTCTCCAACAGTTGACCCTAGTTGGTATTCTCTTAAGTCCAGTTATGCTTTGACTCCCATCAGTTAGATCACTCTGAGTCATCCCAGTGTTAATTTTCATGATTTAGGGGAAGTAGGGCGCATTTTCTCACATACCCTCATTAGTTAACTTCTTGTGAACTGTTTTAGTGATCTAGAGTTGCATTAGTGATCTCTAGTGGTGTTTTTCCCACATTAAGTTAGCTTCAGAGTCAATGCAGGGTGATAGATTCGAAACCTATCTTAGGTATTCGAATTCTCCTATATGTATAACCATTGTATTACATATTATTTACTGACTCATGTGGATTAATACTAATACATGGATGTAATATCATTATTCCAATTATTGGTCTCATGAGTGCTTTAATTGACATGGATTATTCTTCTGAGTTTCTCAATTTCTTCGAGCTCTCTTCTACAGTTCTCCATTTGAATTATGTAGGCTTGATCATCCTATGCTTCATTGAATTTTACATGGTTGTGGGAACGGATCCAATACAAGAGATAAACATATTTCTCTTTGGCGTTAATTCACCGTTAATTAAGTTTTACTTCTAATATTGACATTCTGGCTTGACAGGTTTTGGGTGATTTCAAAGTGATTGTGGATTGGGCTATAGGTTGTTTGGAGCTTCATATGATCTATCTCAGCCTTTGGTGTCAAAAGACAAAAATTCTTATCTCATCTTTCTCAGACATTTCTCAGTAAGCATATCTACTCGGATTTAAACACAATGACAAATGGCTTGCCAAGAAAGGTTGTAGCTTTGCTCGAAGGTACTCTATTTTATGAGGATCTTAAAGACAATGTAGTTGTCATAAGAGGCTCTTCCAGTTTACAAGGAGTTTTTTCTCATTTACTTGTTTATGAAAGATTGCAATATCCTTAGACTCGGTAAAAGTACACTAATATATGCTTTATATTATCATTATTGATATATATCTAAATATAGGAAGGGCACATTTATTTGAACTATAATAATGATGATGAAAAGATATAAAGAATTTCTCCATGTTCTATGCAATAATACGAAGCTTTATTTGATTAACATAAATAACATGAATCATTTTTTTCTATTGATTAAAAAAATAAATATATATATTTTGAAATTTGAGATTTAAATTTTACACCACTTAGAAAAACAAAAATTATTTTACCATTCTATTGGGTAATATCATAATCATATATGTGTTTTTTGTTTTTATATATAATGTTATTATATAAAACACCCACTTCAATATAAATTTGAATGTTTATATTTTTATTTTATAAATTGAATAATGTAATAATTTTGTTTAGAGGGCTTGCTACGTTCACCACCGAACAACTTGAGAACCTTATATAACAATGTATAACTACTTGAATAATGCTTACAACTTACTCCAAAACCACTTAAGCTAACTCTATAAATAGTATAATTATTATTTAAATTTGTTATTAAATTAAAAATTCTTTAAAATTGTTATCGTTATTAAGCCCAATAAAATACAAGTATTCTTGTTTTATTGGAATAAATTCATGACGGATAAATGCCAATGCCGACGAGTTGTCTTGTTCTCTTGGAATAAATTCATGAATGATAAATGCCGATGCCGACGAACCTCAAATCCAAGTTACTAGCAAAGAAATTTGTTACAAATAGGTCAATAATCATCACATGTTGCTGTATAAGAAAATAATATTTGAAAGGTAGGTGAGCTATATAAACTCATTTTGGGCAACGAAGCTGGTCATAGTATCTACACACAAAGAAATTTTAATTTGTTGCGCATTTGGTGTCTGTGCCGGGAACTTGCCCTTTCCTTATTCGCTTTATTTCAACTTTGAAACAATCTTGAATTCAATAGAATGGCGGGAGGAACGCCCTTGTTTCCGGATCTGGGAAAGCACTGCAGCCAAGAGTTTTGCAATCAACTGGATTTCCTGCCTTACCGATGCGATGGCTGCGACAAATTCTTCTGTGCAGAGCATCGTTCTTACAGCAATCACGAGTGCCCTATCGGCAATATCTGCGACCGCGTGGTTCAAATCTGTCTCACCTGTTCTTCTTCTGTATTGCAATTTCCGAATGAGGACGCTTCCCTCGCCATCAGCAGGCACGCCGAGTCCGGTAGCTGTAATCCGAAGAATAAGGCGAAGGAGGCATCGCCTTGCCCAGTTAAACGCTGCACAGAAAAGCTAACCTTCGGGTTTTCAATTGTCTGCAAGTCTTGCGGGATAAAGACGTGTTTGAAACATCGATTTCCTTCGGATCACTCCTGCCCCAAACCTAATTTGCATGACCGAGTGCTTCAGATCTGTCCCACCTGTTCGTCTTCTCTATTGCAAGTTCTGAATGATGACGCTTCCCTCACCCTCCGCGGCGACGCAGAGTCCGGTAACCGTCATCCGAAGAATAAGGCGAAGAAGGCACCGCCTTGCCCAGTTAAACGCTGCAAAAAAAAACTAACGACCGAGAATTCAATTGTCTGCAAGTCTTGCGGACTAAAGCCGTGTTTGAAACATCAATTTCCTTCGGATCATTCCTGCCCCAAACCCAATTCGGATCACATATGTCCCACCTGTTTTTCTTCTATATTGCAAGTTGTGAATGAGGACGCTTCCCTTACCCTCCCCGGGCACGTCGTGTCGGGCAACTGTAATCCGTCTTGCCCAGTTAAACACTGCAAAGAAATGTTGACGTTCGCGAATTCACTTCGCTGCAATTCTTGCGGTCGTGCTTGAAGCATCGCTTTCCCTGGGAGCACCTCTGCCGCAGCGCCAGCCAGATGACGAAGAATAATGACAATGCCAAACCTAATGATACAACTAATTCGACGATGGCGGAGGATAATGACAATGCCAAACCTAATGATACAACTAATTCGACGATGACGGAGGATAATGACAATGCCAAACCTAATGATACAACTAATTCGACGATGGCGGAGGATAATGACAATGCCAAACCTAATGATACAACTAATTCGGGTCGTGATCGTTCCCGAATCAACCGCCGTCGCCGCCACAGAAAGAATAAAAATTAGAGATAATTTATTGTATACTAAAAATTATGTTCGAGACCACTTTTTTTTAACATGTTGTCCATTATCATGAAAGATTTATATATAAATAAATGGTTATATTTTTCTTGGTTTTTATGTCCCCGACAGGGGATATATATGATTCGCGAACGAGGATTAATTGAGGGTTTCAAATAAGAATTTTTTTGTTTTTTATAGTTTTTCAATAGTTTAATTTTAGGTTGTATTAATTTCATTTTTTTTAAATCTTTTTTTCTGTATGCTCATTGGTCCCATGCACGTGACTTTTGCTTAGGGTGTTGTGCCCAGGACCCGGAGGCCGTAAGCAGATTTTAATGCATTTATTTTCTGTTATTGCGGGTGTACATTTCTAGCAGCAATGGAAAATGAGCCAGTGTGACAACCTCGAAGCTGGTTCATGCAGCTGTGCGCTTGTAGTGGTTGTGTGGCTATCTGCATGCATCTCTTTGCTAGCCTTGTTTTCGTGCTTCCACTACTTTGCATGCAGCCAATGCAGGGATTTGCCATTTCATTGTTTAGCTATGGAATGCTGATTTTTAAAGAAAACCTCGAGGTATTTTGTTTATTCAAATTGTAGTTTTAGTCACAGAAATAGCACATTTAAAAGCTTGATTTGCCTAATCTCTTTCAAAATGCGTCATTTTAAGCTTTACTTTCATCTAAATTTGCCCTCACTTTTGTATTTTTTTTTTTAAATAGCTGTATCTTTAAGCTTTATTTGCCTTATTTTTTTCAAAATGCTTAATTCTAAGCTTTAATATGCAGATGCTGTGCTCAATACCTTAGGTTCAAGCTGAATTTGGTCTAAGACTCCGTTGCTTTTCTAGACACCGGAGGGTCGAACTTAATTTGCACTAATACATCTCGCAGTGATTCATTAATTAGAGTCTATAAAGTTAGTAGTGGTCTAGCCTTATGAATAAAATAGTCTTATTACAGATCTGTCTTTCGATCAAGATTCGGAGGCGACCGTCTCCACTGTAGCAATAAAGAACAGGAATTAATTTAAAGCTCCAGTTTTTTTTGATGTAGTTAAGCTGACTGTTTGTTTGGCACGCAACACAAATCTCTCTTAACTTGTTGCATAATTCATGTTTGGCAGCTTGCTTTAGCGAAAGTTAGGTCGGGAAACCAAATCTCATTGTCTAGTTTACACATCTGCATCTATCTGTATGCCGCTGTACACTTATTTAACACAAGGTGTGTTATATGAATATTCGATCATTATATCTTCCCAAGTTGATTTTCTTGTTGTCTTGTTCACTGTTGGCGGTCGTTGGCATCTGTTTTTGTTTTTGGCTTTTTGAACTCAGGAGTGTTACAGTCGGGTTTTATTATTGACAGGTTGTTTGGCTTCTCTTTATTAGGTTTGTTTTGTTTGCAATGGTACTAGTGCCCAATGCCAGCTAGCCTCCACATCTTTGATGTGCACACTTAGGGTGAGGTTTGAATTAGTCTTAAACGCATATTTCCAGAGGAAAATCAATCTAAGCAAAATTAGACTTTAGTTTACATACTACACTGTAGTTATTGGGATCATCTAAGTTGACTAATATATTTCCTCAAAGATGATAACGCATCATCTGTGGCGAAGCTTTAGTTGATTGTCTTGCATCTAACCAGAAGAGCTGGAAAGAAGAATGAGGCAAGACACAGTCTTCACGAGCTATTGCTGTAGCTCGGGGAAGTCTGCTGTCTCTGTAAACTGTCATACTTCAGTTAAGGAATGAACTCAAACTCAGTTTCTCATTTATATCTCGTTTCACACTTCAAGCTAAATAAATTTTGTTGAGTTGGCAGAAAAGTTTGTTTATGAACTTGGCAAATATGATCTTCTGATGAATTTAAGCACAATTTGTTTTATGAGCTCGGTGATTCCATGGTCTCATTAATGGATACTCTGATTTGCTTGACAATCATTATTTATTTTTCATTAGCTTGGATGCTGTTACGAGTGGTGAAGAGTATGGAGTCTATAGTCATATGCTTATTACTTTTCTATTGTGTATGGCGGTGGCTGGAAAGAAATCGTAAATTAATGGGTGAAGATTGCTGGTACTCTCGTTGTAGCTGCAATTGCAGGTATGGTATTATCCCTGAGGAGTAATTGATGTTTGCTAATGTTTTACTACTGAGGCCGAAGATTTTGTTTAATCTTTTGGGGCAACCATTTATTCCATTTCTAATATTTGTATGGTTAAAATGAGAAATTTATACTCTCAGCACAGGCATTGGATACACATTTTGAAAAACAAAATGTTTCTATGGCCCTTTACATTTTAGCTGGGTACAAAATATCTATAGTCTTCACATTCCCATGGCAGATCATAACATCGTAAGCATTTTAACCACACTGCATGGTTTTAACAAGTTTCTTTTGGCTACCTCAATTAGCATATTCAAACTAAGATTAGTAGTAATAGTAGTATGAAAAAAACAATTTCAAAATTCAATCTGCCCTGCTGAAAGTTGAGGTTGTGATATTTCTTTGATTCTGTTTTTTTACCTCTTCACTTTGTCTTAATATCCTTTATATCCTTCATGGTATGGCAGGAATATTGGGGAGTTTATGTATTAAAATTCATTTTGAATTCGAAATTGAATATTTTGCTTAATATAAATAAGGGTTACTAGGTAGCTAGTCCCTGGTAAATTGTAAAATGCAATAAAAAATTAGGGTAGTTTTAGAAATTGAATATTTTGCTTAATATAAATAAGGGTTACTAGGTAACTAGTTGCTAAATTGTAAATGCAAGAAAAAATTAGAGTAGTTTTATAATTTATTGTTTAATTTTAATTATAGCAATGCTATTAGTGGTAGGTAAACCATATTATATATTTAACTTTTTAAAAATATTTAATTATATACCATTGCAAAAGTTAGTTTTCAAAGATAATGATATTTTTAAATAATGTAATTTTTCTATACCTAAACATTTGAACTAGAAAAATTAGAGTAAATTGAATAAAAAATGTTATTAATTACTAAAAGTATATGTAAATAGTTTTAATTAATTTTTTTTTAAAAAGAAAACAAAATGAACTAATAGTAGAAGATAAGATTACTAATTATTGAAACATGTAAATAGAATTTGTAATGTGAATTATATAGAGAAGAAATTATTAATAATGTAAACATGAAAAAATTGATATTGAGAATATGTAGATAGTTACTCAATTGAAAAATATTAATACAATTTAAAAACTATGATTGGGCTTATATTAATTATTGAGATAAAAGTTTAAAAATCTTATATATAAATATGAAAATAAATAGTTAAAAAAACTCCTAACTACCTTTCTAATTATCTTGTTGGCAACCCATTTCTCAATATCAAACTACCTCATAGTCCTCAAGTCTATAATAATAAGACATAACAAATAATAAACTAAGGGACTACTTCAATACTAAAAGACTATGCAAAGATTACTTGTCAACATTTAAGGACTATTTCTAAATTAGATACAGAGAGTATTAGTATAAGGATATTAAATTAGAAGATATTTTTCAAAAGATTTAAATTGCAAGATTTATTATATCAAAAGGCACTTTTTAATGATCCTTCCAACTAGTATTTGATTTTTTTATTTTATGAAGCTATAGAAATAGTAGAGATAGAGCCTATTGCAGTTCAAAAGCTAGTAGTTCACGAGTCATAAGCCATTCCAATACCATTTCCAGGTACAAATTCATATATATTTGTATACCATCTCGTTTTATATCGAAATCCAACTCGAGATTGAGCAGTTTACCTCATAGATAAAGTAAAGGTAGCACTCCCCATATTTTTATTGTTTCACACATTTAATATCATAGAATTGACAAGGGGAGGAAGGAGGTCGAGATTTGCTTGCATCAAGGATTCGTTAAACAATATCATATTGCGATTGCGATGATAATTAAGCTAGTCTACCTGTTCATAAAACAAACAATTTACAACCTCAAGAATGAGGTTGGTTTATTCTAAATCATTTGTAAGCAGTAATTATTTAAACAAAATATGGGGCAAAAATAAATATTTGAAATTCTTGTATATATATATATATGCAAGAAGACTTATATTTGGAGAATTTAATTCATTTTGAAGCTTTCAATTTTCTTTGATATCTCTTTCCCATCTCCGCGGGTGATACAATTTGTCGGGTATTCCATTGATCTAAAGAAGCAATTCAATGAGGGTTTTTAATTAGATGTGTTGTTTTCGCTAATCATTTAGTTAGTCGTGAGATTGTCTGGTGCGTGATTGATTGAATCTGGAGGCCTCTAATCTAGGAATTCTCATATGTCGAAGACAAGCCATGGAGATGTGCATTTTGGAAGCTATATACATAAATTTGTACATAAATGCCTTCTTTTATAAAGTCTTTCACTATATTGCTTAAGATTTCGAAGATTGCCCTTGTTTTTAACTTTTCTTGTATTTTTTGGCAATAACAAATGTTGTCAAATTAAGAACGGGAATTCACTTAATTCCCACTTCTTTCATCAAAATAATGAGTCGTTTAACATCAATCTCAAATCCTCTTCTGATTGTTAAGGTTTGATTGTAAATGTGCTACATTCCAAACAAATTGTTAAATAATGAGGAATACAAAGAAAATTCATCTCTTTTAGGTCGTTCATGACTTGGTCATGCATTTGCATACAATTTACCACTATCACAAGAGTTTTGATGGTTAATGAAAATAACGACTACACCATACTTTAATGTAGGATCAAGGGATGGAAATTGGCACCACATATATGTAAAATTTGCAACATTTTTAATGTGTAATTTTTTTTATATTTTGGCTCATTCAAATAATAAATTTTAATGGGTTAAGACTTACCATTTTCCATTTTAATTTAAATTACCATGTTAGAGTACATGCTTTGGGGGTGTTAAGCATAGGAATAGATCCCTACACGAACCAGGTGAAAATGCATTACGGATAGAAATAAAGCCCGCCAATACTTTAGGGTAAGCTCACTATGGCTCTTGGTTGTTGAGGACTTCACTTGAATTCATTCAACCTAAACTGATTTTAAATTACTTTAAGCCTTTCGGAAAACATAAAGGCCTTTACTATATAAGTGTTCACTAGAGGTCTGGAATGGAGGTATTGATACACATTACACTCACATTTTCAAATCATCATCACATTTTACTACCCAAGAAGCTATTTATAATTAAACTCGTGAAAGATTCAGAGTATATGTTCTATTTTTCACCGAGTATCACCAAAAGTCAACAATTGCAATGACAATAATATTTGTGATTGCATGTAAATCAAGACAACCATTATGTAGAGCTTGCAGCCTAGTTTAAAAGGTTTTAATATTCTATATAAAATAAGTATTAAAAAGTTTTTTTGAAAAATTAAAAATAATAATTTTATACTTTAAAATATGATTGTGGTTGTGTTTTAGCTATATATATTGAAACTCGTTAATATTCCTAGTATACTTAGTATAACTACAACAACATTAAACCTAACACATTTGATTATCATACGATCCAATGATATTTATGGCATTATACATGTTATTTTATTAATCTAAAAATATAAAAAGTTCTATATCATCATCTCTTTTATTTTTTTTAAAACATTTAAGTATTAAACATCTTAAATCACTAAATACAACATCATATGGGATACAATTACATGTAATGTTAATGTAATCATCAATGCCACAAACATTTATTAGTGTACATGTGATATGATCATGTTTACAATTAAATAGCTACTTGAATCAAATCACAAATTGAATCAGATTAGCTTCTAGAAACAAAATTGCAATATTTATTTGCAAAGAGATATTTTGCAAGGAGTTGGATAATCTCTAGACCATTTGCACCTAAAATACGGTGAGGTTTTGGCCAAAATCCAATAGAAATTGTTCAAATGGTAGTTTTCAGTGATTGGAATTGCATAAAAAGGGTGCCCCATAGGTAATCGAGGGTGCTGAATCCATTTTTGCAATAAAAAATTGCAATTTTAACACTGAAAATCTCATTTTCAACAACAAATCATGTTGTTGGATTCCAACCAAACTTACCTAAAAAGGTGCAAATGGTCTAGATATTAGCCAACTCCATTTTGCAATACTAGAGAATCATTGTTGATATTTGTTTTCATAATTCTATTTGTTTTTGTTTAAAACTAGCAACTAAACCATGTGGCAATGCCGGGGACATTGCCACCTCGTGGCTCTTGTTAATATATAATGTGATTATATAGAATATTTGATTAAATTAAATTGTTACAATTATGTCAAAATAGTGGAAAGGGTTATGATGTATATGAATTAGTCTCTGTAATTTTCAATGCATATTTTTTTATGATGTATATAATTTTTATGAAGTTAACTTTATTATTTAAATATTTTTAGCAAATAGCTAGACTTCTCCATTATATAAATGGAATACGTGTTTTTAGTAAATAGCTCGCCTTCTTCTCCATCCTTATAAATGGGGACACAATTTCATGTATTCTTCTCCCTCTCAAATTAAGCAACTTTATCATCCAACTATTTTTAGAAAACCATTGGCCTATGTATATAGAGACACAACTTCATGTGTATTTTTTCCCTCTCACGTCAATAGATTGTCTTATTTTTTTCTATATGTTTGTCTTCTTCTTTTTTTTTCTTTTCTGTATTAGAGGTTTTGGTTTGCAACTCTTGAGTATACGTGTTTGTATTTCTCACACACTGCCCTAGATTTTAATTTGTTGTTCCTCGCCCTTTTTGATGTAAGGAGTTGAATCACCAAAGTGGATCTTTCTTATCTAGGTCGGAGCCTGTGTCTCTATTGCATGGATGGGTTCTCCTAATTATGCGTCTCTATTGCATGGATGGGTTCTCCTAATTGTGGAAACTATCCACATTGTGGCTACTTGTTTGTTTTCATTCCAAATATCGAGCGGAGTTCAAGTCATTGCTAGCACAAGTCAAAGGGTGTGGGAAAACCAAATCATATGTTGAGTGCATTTTCCTTTGTCCAAGTTGAAAGGATTTTATTAGCATTTTTCTTCAGTTTTTTACTCTAAGATGGATTTATTAGCATTATGAGTTTAAAATTCCTTTTTTTAACCTTTTTTTGTGAGTGTCTCATGAGGGAACAATCCAAGCTTTTACAACTTGATTCTCTCTCCAACCCTAATAATCAAGATTTGTTCGCCTATACTTCCAAAGGTAAGAAGAAAGGGCTATATAAAAAGAAAAGTTTTGAACAAGGTGGTGAGCATCCCTCCAAGCCTCTGCAGAAAAAAAAAAAAACATCTTCGCATGTCAAGCCTTGGGAATCTTCCTCCAAGAAAAAGAATAAAAGGTCAGATGAAACATACATATTTTTTGGTTCTCAAGGGAATCCAAACTCAAAAAGATGGAAGAAACTTGAGGCCTTAAATTAAACCATGTAACAATACAAACTTTATGTGTCCAAACCTTCTTCTTCCAATGAGCTACTTCCTTCCACATCTAATCTTATTATTTTTGAAATTGCAATTGGAGACTCTACTCAACTTGATGTTAATCTGGGATTAAGAACTATGCACTTAAATGATGGGTGCATCAATGATATTCTATTTACACATGATATTTCACCCAATCTACTTTCAATCTATCAAATTTTTCATTCAAGTGATGCAAAAATACCGACATACTCACCTAGTGATGTAGTCATTCAAGAACTACAAAATCAAGAGATTGTTGAAACTCTTTGGAAAGTGGCTTTGTGGAAGCCATGGTCCACCCAACCATAGGTAGCTATGCTCATAAATCTATTAGAATAAATCTAGATCCAACATGAGACTCATGTATTCACCAAAATACTTCTCATCGGCCAAAGGTTTCTCACGATTGCTCACTTAACAATTAGGATTTACTAGCTTGCTACTAAATCCATGTCAAAGTATGTAACTCATTACCTTAGCTTCATTCCACTAGAACAATAGTAATAATTGTCACTATCCTATATTCCTATAACTCCACTAAGTTCACTAACTAGTGGAAAGGGTTATGATGTATATGAATTAGTCTCTCTAATTTTCAATGCATATGTTTTTTCTGATATATATAATTTTTATGAAGTTAACTTTATTATTTAAATATTTTTAGCAAATAGCTAGACTTCTCCATCACTATAAATGGAATAAGTGTTAATAGTAAATAGCTCACCTTCTCTATCACTATAAATGGAGACAATTGCATGTATTCTTCTCCCTCTCAAATTAAGCAACTTTATCATCCAACTATTTTTAGAAACCCATTGGCCTATGTATAAAGACACAACTTCATGTGTATTTTTTCCCTCTCACGTCAATAGATTGTCTTCTTTTTTTTTATAAGTTTGTCCTTTTTTTTCTCTATAAGAGGTTTTGGTTTGCAACTCTTGAGTATACGTGTTTGTATTTCTCACACAGTGCAAAACTTTATGTCCTACCTTCTTCTTCCACTGAGCTACTTCCTTCCACATCTAATCTTATTATTTTTCAAATTGCAATTGGAGACTCTACTCAGCTTGATGTTAATCTAGGATTAAGAACTATGCACTTAAATGATGGGTGCATCAATGATATTATATTTACACATGATATTTCACCCAATCTACTTTCAATCTATCAAATTTTTCATTCAAGTGATGCAAAAATACCCACATACTCACCTAGTGATGTAGTCATTCAAGAATTGCAAAATCAAGAGATTGTTGTTATCTCCAGAAGAATTAATTATAACCTGAACGTTACCATTCATAGAGGTAATAATTCCCCTTTGAAACAAGGAAGTACATACAAATAATGTTCTTTGATACCAATCGGTAACATACCTCAAACGTTATCATAGTATATAGCTAATCATTCCCTCTTTAAAATAAGGAGGCACATATAAATAACGTGCTTTGATACCAATAAGTAACGTACCCAAGGAAATGCAAAGAACTATCTAGGAAAATTTTTGTATCTAAGAATACCCACAGAGCATGTCCAATGATCTGTAACTAAACTTCAAAACCAAATTATAAAATTGAGATCCCAAAATTGGCATTCAGAAATTGACATTGGCTTCACAATAAACATAACAACCCTCTCGAATTTTGATTTCCAACGTTGGCACGTTAGAAATGGATCATGCAACATGGAAACTAGATGGAAATGACCATCTACAGGTTTCCAACAAAACGCCAAGTCTTCAAATAGAATCAAGGAGTTCTTAAGTAAATTGTGTCAAATCAAAGGTAAAACTTACACTTCATGACTGGAGTTATCTAATGAAAAGTTTTCCAACTCAAAACTTCAAAAATAATTCCATTATAACTAATAACATAAGTGCATACACATTACAACCATAATGCTTAACCACCTTTTACAACCTTACCACAATTACATACTTTGGAAAACATTGGCAATTTAACAACTTAACAACCTTCACTACATACAAGGAATTCATAGAATAACTAAGGAACAAGCTTCTTTATCCTATAATACCAAACATGAAGGCATTCAAAGTAAAACATGTAGTCTCTAACCAATTCTCATTATCAAGTCACATAACCATGTTCAAACAAAAAATTATGACAACCTTTAGAAGCTATTGGATTCTCTACCAATGTCCAACTAAGTCATAATTTATACTTAACAAGCATCTTGATCCAATCATATAATCCATTTTTTATCAAGACTCTTATAAATTGGTCCAATAAATTGGAATTCAAGAAAATAGACATTCATTCATCAACAACATACACATTTATTTGTCATAACATAATATATTTATTAATATTAGAATTAACACGACGTTTAAATGCACTTATCTGCAGTTGAAACTCTTTGGAAAGTGGCTTTGTGGAAGCCATGGTCCACCCAAACATAGGTAGCTATGCTCATAAATCTATTATAATAAATCTATCTCCAACATGAGACTCATGTATTCACCAAAATACTTCTCATCGGCCAAAGGTTTCTCACTATTGCTCACTTAACAATTAGTATTTACTAGCTTGCTACTAAATCCATGTTAAAGTATGTAACTCATTACCTTAGCTTCATTCCACTAGAAAAATAGTAATAATTTTCACTATCCTATATTCCTATAACTCCACTAAGTTCACTTCATGCATTGTTTTCCATTTAATTGGAACTTCTAGAGGAAAAACAAGGGAAATAATTCATTAACCAAAACTGCTTGCAAGTGAGGTTTTGCACTCAGGTTTCCCAACCAACCAACTACCACTGCATTTTTGTCATATTGGAAATCTCAGTGTAACTATGGACATAATTATCAGTTCACAAGTGATTCCAATTGACAAATACCTTAGTGTTCTTAGCTTCATGTGTCAAGATGTTACACATTTTGACTAAAATTGTATGCATTGTGTGTTCAACACCTTGCGCTCAACAAAAAATTGCTTCTACACTGTGCTTCAACACCTTATGTGCATTAGACTAAATTATCTTCTTTGAATTATCTATGACGCGGATTTTGTTCTACAAAATTTATATTTAATTCCTTCTTTGATCATGCTTCTAATGCCCTTGCATGGATGATTCTCCTATGAACATTGAACACTACATTTCACCAGATATATTTAGCATACTCTCCATGCTGTGCACTAATATGAATGTTGTACATACTCCTCCCTGTTTCTCTATGCGCACTCCCAACAACTTCGGTCTCTTTTACCCAAGCCCAATTTCCAAAACAATTGCATGGATCTACCTCTTCCATGCAACACTTGTCCAAATTATATCTAATCTCCAATTAACCCCTATTTTAACTTATAAGCAGGGTTTGCAATATTAAGCACGAAAATTAAAGGTTAATCAAATGTTAAAATGTTTGCAAGGTTACATAAGGCCATATATTTATCCCCCCCATGTTATATACAAACCCTCTTCCCCTCACTTTCCTACGTGAATACATGAGTCCTCGATCATCTACCATTTTGACTTACCCACAACGTTTTATATTTTTATATTAAATGCTAAAAAATCTATAATGTGTTATGCCACATGAGAACTCATAGACATTCACAAAATAACATTCAAGTTATGCAAAAATAGCCACATACTCACCTATTGATGTATTCATTCAAGAACTACAAAATTAAGAGATTGGTGTTGTCTCTCGAAGAGTTAATCAAAACCTTAACGTTACCATACACTTAGGTAATCAACCCCCTTTAAAACAAGGAAGCACATACAAATAATGTTCTTTCGTACCAATTGGTAACATACCTCAGACGCTGTAACATTAGGGATTTGATCCCATGGTATTGAATTGCATATGATGTAAATATTGTATTTAGTAATGGTATGGAGCTAAAGGAAAATTCCCGACCATGGATTTAGTGTCTTATGTATCGGTGATTAAAATCGATGCCGATGGTTTATGTGCTATCCATGCACGATATGCTTGAGACATCATGTAAAATGAAAACTAATAAAAATACCACAACTAGCTATGCCCCACAATGTTAAAGAGATGGGGGAATGATTTCACAAGGAATAGCGAGGGGGAATTATTCCAACCATGAGCCTATGGGGAAAAGCCAAATGTTAAGGGAAAACCCATCAAGTTGTCAACCAATTATTCTGTCCTTTTGTTCCCAGTAATTAGAAGGGGTTGGGGAATTTATTTCATGGGAATCAGAAGAGTATGGGAAAAAGTTAGAATTGGGAGGAGAACCCATTTTTCAAATCGCTCAGCCCGTGAGGTTCACTATTGTTGGATAAGGGTAGAATGGCTTAGAACAAATAACACAGAGAAAAGACATAGTTCTTCTTTTAGGTTTGGATGAACCACCATGATGAGCATAGCCAGCCCACTGAATGAAGGATGGATGATCAAAAATGTCTTGCAACTCCCCAAAATGTGAGGGAAGATGAAAACATGAATGCACGAGGGTGGAACGTTGTAGCAACATAGCTAGTTGCAGGATGAGCTTCTTTCAAAGATAAGTATCTCTCTGTTAATCTCTACATTTGTATTTTCTTAGTGAAATATGATGAACATGCCTAATGTGTTCAATTGATGAATTGTTTCCACTGTATAATTGAAATTGTATGCATATGTGTATGTTTTCCATGTCTTCCTAGAAAAGTTATCAATAAAAGAAACATAGTATACATACCCGCTTAGAGAACTTGATGACATTGGACCACATACATCGAAGTGGATGATTTCCAAGATTCCTTTTGCTTTGCTCTCACTATTTGGAAATTTCTTCTTTGTTTTCTTTCCTTTCGCACATCCGGTGCAAACCCGATCATGTTTTTCTTGAGTTTCTGGAAGACCTTCAACAACTTTCCTTGCTAGTGGTAGTGCCCTGTAATGCACATGTGCAAGCCTTCTATGTAAAATTTCATTTGGTTCTACTGAGTCATGAACCAAATCTTGTTATGGTTGTCCCTTCAATTTGTATAGATCTCTTTCTTGTTCCTCAATCACTATTGCATTGTCAAAAGTCATTCCCTTTGGCCACATAAGAACTTGGCCATCTACAAAAGCAACCCTCATTCCTTTTGCATCCAATGCAGATATGGAGAAGAGGTTCTTCTTTAGTCATAGTACAAACAATACATTTTTCATCTTCATAGACTTTCCAGAGTCTATTTTATAGGAGGATTCACCACTACCTTTTATTAGATACTGGTAGTCATCCCCAAGTTTCACCTTGTGAGGAAACTCTTGTTCAAAAAGTTTCACAAATGATTCTTTGAATCTTGTCATGTGCTTGGAAGCACCATTGTCTATGATCCAATCATTGCTTCCATGTGAAATAGTTCCTGTGAGAGCATAGATCAGCACATATTTTTCATCACTTGAAGAATCACTTTCTTGTATGATTCTCTTTATGGAAGCTTCATCATCCTTTGTAGCATGGGAATGATGTCTTGTTTCCCTTCTTCTTCTTTGAGTTCCCTTTGTTAGGACAGTATTTGGATATGTGACCTTTCTCATCACATGTGTAACATCTAACAGTAGCCCAATCTCTTCTAGAGTGATAAGACTTACCTTTGGAGTGATGATGGTCCCTTCTGGTTTTCTTGGTGTGGGTTGTGAGAGCTTGATCTTCACTTCCCATCTTCTCTTCTCAAGCTGTTATCCAAGCTTATTCTTGAGAGAATTCTTCCCATAGTCTACTGAACTTGACTAACTTCTTTCTGGCATAGATCCCTTGAATGAAACAGTCCCATGATATAGGGAGACCATTCAAGGTGGTCATCACAATTTTTGCATTCTCCACTTCTTCATATACTACTTCCAGTTGTTCCTTGATCTGAGATACCCTTGTAAAGTAATACTAGATGGTCTCAGCATTCTGCATCTTTACATTCTTTAGTTGGTTTTTCAGAGTCATCTTCTGGTTTATGTTCTTCCCTTCAAACAATTTGGTTAGGGCATCAAACATAGCTTTAGGTGTCTTTAGGGAAGACACCTATGGCATGAGGTGATCCTTGATTGAATCAGCAATAATCCTCTTTTCCATAACCAACTTTTTCTTATGTAAGGCCTTAGCCTCATCTCCCTCTGGAACTGGAACCTCCTCATTGATATAGGAGTCCAACTCATTTTCTTCCAGGACCACGGAGATCCTATACTTCCAGGCTGGGAAGTTATCATATCCCTCAAGATTTTCATCAAGATTGGTATGATGAGACATCTTAACTAAGAACCTCAAATGGAAATACAAAATATTTAGATCTTACCAGGTCAAGATGTTGGATCTTGATTTGGAGTTGAAATTCTGTAGCGCTGGTTCAGGAACAATTTAGGGTTTTTCTTTTCTGTAGTTCTATCCAACCAAATGATTTCATCTTAATATCTCAACTTCAATTTTGAGGAGGAGATCAATCCAGGCCTGGGATCACTGAAAAATTCCACTTCTGTGGAAAGCCCTAATTTTCGGCAGAAGTGTGGGGTCCAAAACTAAAAAACCTCAAAATTAGATTCTTCTTCAATAGAAAGATGTGCCCTAAGGAGGAGATTTATTCCAACCTTATTTTGCTGAAAATATGTGGAGAGAGATCCACAAAGTAGGAAGCCCTAGTTCCCATAGTTGCACAGTGTCTTCTTCTTAGGTTAGCTCTGATACCATGTTAGATTTTTATCATTAAGCTAGCAATACATTAGGATCTTTAACTAAGAGAATAAAAAGCACAACAATCAAACACAAGAGACAATGAACACAATTTTTATCCTTGGGGAAACCATAAATGGATAAAACCCCACAACTTCCTTAGGGATACAATTAACACCAAAAGCAAAACCCCAAAATAGTAAGATGATCTCCCGACAATAGTAACCTCTTTGTTCCTTGCCCCAGTGTCTTCTTCTTCCTCAGCTATTCTCTACAAATAAGTGTGAGTGAGTGTATGATAAATAGAGAGGCTAGCTCTCTATTTATACTAATTTCTCAACTTGACTAAACCCAACTGGGGTCGACTTCTCTAGTAGAGTCTAATAACCCTAGTGTCTCGAAACTGTAGAGACTTTAACCCTTGACTAATAGGAGGGTTACCCACAATGACTTGACATGACTTGTTTAAATTATAGAACCTCCCGATAGGAACATCGGGGCATGACATTAATCAAGTACATTACAAATACATCTCGGAATAAACATCGGGTTACAATACATAAGAAATACAAGTTCAAATACATTGCGAAGTTACAATTACGTCAACAGATTTCCACCGCAATCTTTCTTCGTCATTCGATCTCCTTTGAGATCCTTCTTCATAGATCGTTGAATATCTATTACAGTAGGATATTGAGTAGATCGTCGAATATCTATTACAGTAGGATAGGGAATATCTATTACAATAGGATATTGAGTGGATCTATCGTGTAGAAACATACACCATCTAGCTTAGTGTTTTAAATACTAGCCACCTTCAAAATTTCCTTAAAACAACATCTTTAAAACAATAAATATTACTCCATTCCCTAAAATCTTTCTTGACTAGGCAGACTAAGAGAAAATGTAACTACTATCTTAGATATCCTTATAGAGAAACCAAAGAGAGGACAATATCTCTCTCGACAATAAATTATAGAATATCATTATTATAGGTTCTTTCTTACTTATTTTATAATGTAGCATAAACCCCCTAATAATTTGATAGGGGAAACTGAATAATGTTTCACATTCTCACGTAAAAAAAACAAAGAATGAAATCATTGGACAAATTCACAGATCCTTCACACCATTGCATAAATAACAACAAATGCACAAATGGTTCCTTGGTAGATAATAGCCAAAATCTTTGTATTTATGTATAATAAATTCCCTTTAACCTAGATTAGATTAGAGCTTCAAGTGGGTCAAATTATTCATTTCAGTATTGAGGAGGGTTTAACCCATTATTTTCTTGAAAGGTTCTTTATAGGTCATGTGGAATCATCAACAACCACTTCTTCCACTACAAAAAATTCTGGAATTAACGTCCCATTTAGCATCCTTATTTAGTGTATTTTTTTTTTACATTGAGTGGTCAAACTAGATGCTAAATGGGACACGTCATGGAAAAAACTTAAAGCGTCTCAAAAAATGTCTTTTTTTTCTTCCTAAATAGCATCCTTTATGGCATCCATGATAGCATCTCTTTTTTTGCTTCCAGAATAACGTCCAACTTTGCTTCCTAAACAACGTCGAGGTTTGCTTCCAAAATAGCGTCCAACTTTTCTTCCTAAACAACGTCAAGGTTTTCTTCCTAAATAACGTCATATTTTGCTTCCTGGCAAGTGTCTGCTTTTGCTTCTTAAATGACACCCCCGTTAGTGCCATATTTGCATCCTTAATAACACCATGTTTGCATCCAATATTGCACCCATTTTTTCTACCACTTTAGCATCCCATTTTGCACCATGTTTTACTTCCAAATATGTGTCAATTTTTGCTTCCAAATTTGCACCAATTTTTTCTTCCTTTTTTGCATCATGTTTTTCTACCAAAATGACACCAAATATTTCTTCTATTGTTGCACCATATTTTGCTTCCTATGTAGCACCATGTTTTGCATCCAAAGTAATGTCTTATTTTGCTACCATATCAATGTCATGTTTGGTTTTATCCTTAGCACCACGTGTTGCGTCGTTTTTAATGCCTAGTTTCACATATCTCATGTTTTGGTCACTAGTTTAGTCGTTTTTGGTAATTTTATATACGAGTTTTGGTTATTTTGTTTGGTCACCTATCTCTTATCGTTTTCTTACTAATTTAATTATTTTTAATCGATATTATAATATTATTAGGGAATGGAGGAATCGAACCACCAACCTCCTGCTTGTAAGGCAAGAGCTCTTCCATTGAGCTAGAACCCTTTAAGAATTTGGGAACCTAACTTATAGAGTCCTCTACAATGGTAAAAAGGATCAATACACAAATTTGAGTATCTAATGGTCGAAAAAGAATGAAATATTGTAGTATCTTCAACATGGGATTTATTATGTTCCTTGGTTCTCTATATATCATTTTCCTATGATTGTAAAGTTTCTATCATTATAGTACTAACATCTGTAGCTTGCGAGGCAGTAGCATCACCTTTTCCCTGTGATATGGTGGTATCATGGGCCTAATATGATCGAGTGTCATTAACTAGTTGAGCCCTCTATAACTTAGAAACAAAATTATCCTCAATTCCTAATTCTATTGTAGTGCCACTCATTCCTCTAAGTTGCTGACTATCATCAACCCAGCTACTCAAACGATTGATTGGTCGCCCACTTCAAAGTGTTGAGTAAATATAATCCAAATGGGATGGATCTGAAGTACTTTCAATAGTACTCTTTTCTACAACCCTATCATTCTCTACAATCATTGACACATTACATTATATATGTCCTTAAACTATGAATTCTAAAGTTCGAATCCAAGAAAAACAATTTGTAATCTAGTAGATGTTCAACAACTAGAAATTTAAAAAATTACATATTGCTTAACGAAAAACTGATCTAAATGGGGTAGATGGTCTAATGAGAATTGGATGTTGAAATGTCATTCCAAAATCATCAGTCCTTCCTATAAGATTATAGATAGAGGTAGTACTTCCCTATCATCGGTTTTCCCCAAACAAAAAATCACCTTCAGCTCAACCAAGCTAAGTTTGAAATAACAAGAACTAAGTTTGAGATACAAGTATGAATACTCAACCTCCCACTTATATTTTGATTTAAAGAAGCTACAATATCTTTTCAAATTTATGACTCCATAGCTACCTGAAGTAGATGAGGATCCTCAAGAATATGACAAAAAATAGTTGATGCAACACTGTTAAACCTTGAAAATAAGCAACTAGTAGGAAAGATGAGCAAAGAAACCAATCCACCTCTTTCAAGGAAACACAATGATATGGCATGCACCCTTTTTATCCTTTCACATAGTTGGAGAAGAGCTTGTACAACAATTGAGGTAAGATTCATCTGAATGAAGTTGCAGACTATGTTAATAGTTTTTTTCTACTCTTCAGTAGTTATGTACCCTTCAAGAATAATTAACATGTGCATTGTACAATTTAGATGATTAGACTCCAAATTATCAGTATTCTCAACATCACCATCTTTTTTCTTTGACTGTTTAAATATCATAATATTAGAATCAAATTTTTGCTTCAACTATAGAAAATTATCAACAACTAGTAGCATGGGGATCACATACTTAAAATTTGGAAAGTTGTGACTTTTTTATGGATCTAGGTAAAAACTAGACAAGATATCCAACAAAATACTAACAAGACCATTGTCAGCAAAAATTTCACAAGTTGTATTGTATTCATGTAAAATTAGATCCAAAACATGAGATGGCGACGAAAACATGCTATTATCCTTTCCAAGATCTCAATTACAATATTTTAGTTGTTCTAGAAGAAATCATATAACTTTGGCTCTTGCTTGACCATCGTTTTGAGTGCATGATGTTAGCGACAAGTCCTTCAAAGGAAAAGCTAGAGATTCCTCAGTTCCTATATTTGTGGAGGTCAGTGGTCCTTAAGTAAGATGACATGTGGCAAAAGGGCATAGTGGCATTTAGTGTCTTTTGATGGTTTAGTGGAATTCTCTTTGGTTCGGTGCAGTTCTATTTGTTGGAGTGCTGAAAACTACTATTTTTGTTGAATTTAAATTTTTGGTTGGGATGCTATTTTCTTCAAATGAGGTCTGATGAGGTTGGAACCCATCTCAAACATCCTGAAACAATTAATAATAATATAAAATATTTAAGGATTTTTTCTTTCTACCCTTATACATTAAGAATGTTGTGTTATCATTCATGGAGCACCTCAGAAGCACCTCAAAGACCTTGAGAGTATACTCCTAAGGGGACTTCTTTAACACTCTCTCTTAGACCATGCTTAGAGAACAAAGTGTGAGAGACCAAGGCTCCCCTGCAATGTAGCTTCAAAGAGTCCAGACCGAAGTCATAGGAATGGTGAGTCAAATTGTGATTTTCTGATTTAAATTGGACCGTGCAGTCAAAAGATCCAATTCAAAACTTTCTAATTTTAACTTGGGTTGACCAAGTTGGCTCAGTCATCATGAGTCAAACTCATGACTTAACCCTTTACTAGCAATTTATGGAAGTCTGCACCCAAGAAAAGGTTTTAAGCCCAATTTTCACTATTTTTTCTCATTCTTTTGCTTGATGGAGGTGTTTTCTACTTGCTGGTGTGAAGGGACAGTGAGAAAATCATCCACAAACAGGCTACCTAGGCAGGGTTAAATCAGACAATTTTTTGTCTACATTATGTACTCACCTTACGGATGAGAATCAAGATTATCATCATATTATAGATTATACCTATTCATTGTGAAATTTTGAAGATCTATTGAAATCTTGTAATATATGGACATGGCTATTTTAAATATCAATGAAAAGTGTGTTTAATTCAAAATATTTGTATATATTTATTTTATATTTGCTGATTTTTTCCTGATCCAATTCAAAACTTTGATTCTTTTGCCATGTCAATTTATTGATGATTTACAGTCTAGTGACTATGGTCCAAACAGAAGAAATTGAAAGAGAATAACATTTGGTTCTCTTCTTCTAGTGTCCAGATATAAAATATTGTGAACTAGTTTTACAATGAAATCCAACCTAGGGGACAAACATCTGTTATTTTTAGAATAAACCTAACCCACATGTTGAACATCTGATAGAAAACTTGAATCTCGCCATGAGAAGGATCAAAATTTTACATTGGGATTCAGGATAGATAGATCACAAGTGCAACATAATTTCATAGGTATTAAACCTTGAAAGTCAATTGTAGATGACTAAAGAAATTATAAAAATGCATTATACAATCCAAGTCAGATTTGAAAGAATAATATTTAAAAAATAAAAAGATAATGTCTTTTCAGCAATAGAGCAAATGTAATTATATGATGCAGCAAACACCTTGAAGTAAGATACATAAATAAATAAGTACAAAAATATAATATTCTAATGTTCCCTCCACTTTGCGCTTTTATTTTTTGAATGCTATCATCAAAGTTGTAACAGTATAAGCATTTAGAGCCTAACAACTTACACACTTGTCGACTTTTAAAGTGTAAGTCTATGAAACTAGTGTTTTAACCTTTATCTCAACTGTTGCATCTGAACATTCACCTCGATCTCTTTCAACAATTATGCATTCATTTATATTCATATCTGCCATCCTGTGGTGCCACTTGATTCCTGAAAAAAAATGCATAATATCATACAGTAACTCCCAAAATAAGTGGACATCCCAATTTACATTGACACTCTATGAATACTATATTTTCTTATACACCTAGAATACTACTATTACAAATTCAAACATTCCAAAGAGTGTGAAATAATGGTCATAAGCTTAAACAATCTTAACCACATGTGACAATTACAATTGTTGATAAAAAATACTTCCATGGTATGAACATATCTACCCTTAAATTAAATGCTTGCAAAGTGTACTAAATGCAAAGAGGGGATCTTTAGACTAGATAAAAAGGAATTGGACATCCTATTATGTTAACATAGACTTGTGATATCCACTTGGTGCAGATTGTAAAGATGTCAATTTGTTGTAGTTGTTCGACTTGAAAGTTGGAACATAAGCAAACAAGCATCATAAATCTTTTAAGATATTTTATACTCTGCTTTGTATGCATCAACTTTTCTGAATTCATGCTCAGTGGAACAGTTAAAGGGAGATTTGTTGGATTTTGATTTCATGTTTTAAAATGTGATATATGTCTATGCAAAATTAGCAAGAAACATGCTATAGGTTTGGAGTATTTGGATTTACATTGAGTTAAGAATCTACTATAAGGACTTTCTCACACACATATACGCTCATCATACCTTGAAAAGTCGAATGCAAGAGTACTTTGTGGATACAAGGGGTTACAGGTAAATGAATAAATTGATAACAAAAAAAATGTAAGTTACAGTTCCATAAAATCTATGTTCAAACCACTTGCAAGAACCATCCCTTTGTCTTTTCCTGTGTTATCTATAATTGCATTGTGTGCATATTATAAACATCTGAAATAATCAAAATTTTAAAAAATCAGAACTCACTTTATAATTTAGGGCTTTCTTTTTCTCATGCAAATACAAGAGAGACCCTCATGTTTTGCTACTCCAGAATGAAAAGTGAAAACCAATCACAAAATAACTTATTTTGAAATTATGAAACAGACAGTACCTCTAACTTTGTTTTTCTTAACAAGGAATAACAAAAGTTTATTGTTGAAAATAGGATGTATTAACAAATATCACATAGACAACATTTGTAAGACAAATGAATGCAATAGGAGCACTGCATTTTCCATATCCATCAACCGTGGAACTAAACATTTACTATATTATATCATAAACAATTGGGCTCCACATTTATCACTTTTTCCTTTTTTTCCAGGCCAATAGTAACTGGACGGTAGTATTGAATTCCAAACTTCTAGTAGAAAAAGGATGTTTGTGATAAATGCTTATAGTAGTGGGATTAAAGCAGTAAGAGCAATGTTGGTTTCAACCATTTACTAGTTGGAATGAGCGTTTACCATTTTCACATGGACCAGTTGCGACAATTGATATAGGTAAAAAGGGTTGTGGGATCAATTTTGGGTATTAAACTTAAGGATGATCTAATAGGTAAGTTTAAAGTGTTTGGATGATTGAATAAATGTGAATATTGGATCCAGATTACTTGTTCAAGGACATGGTTTTATTTCTATGAACCTCCTATAAACCAACTTCTTATTCTCTCTGCAACATGTACAATGACATTGTATCACCACAAACTAGCACTGGTAGACAGATAAACCAAGGATAAAATCATAGAGACTAAAATGTCAAGATCTGCTAGTTGCACAAAGTAGTATCCAACGAGGATTTGTTTCCATGTAGAGACATAATAAAATCTCTAATTGAGAATGCTAATGTAGACATCCAAACCTTTAAGTCGTAGACCAGGAAAAAAATTACTTTCTTACTCTACTAATGTAGACAGTCCTGCACACTCTACATTCTTACTTTCAAGATCTATGGGTCACCCAAGACGCACGAGTATTCTAAGATATGAAACTTCATATTAGCTCCATCATACAAAAGAAGGATAAATGGTGGGAAGTGCCCATGCTTTAGCCAAAGCCCCTTGTATGAGTTTAGTGGAGATTTTATCAAACTTGGTTACAATTTCTCTTGCTTGGTTTCATTGGTAAATGGGTTGTCTTAATCTGCATGGAACCTATCATCCATAATCTGATGAGTTTGGAGATTTTGTAAACTTATGTAATACCCATTCCTTTTTCTAGGATCATCGAGAGTAAAGTGATCAACACCATTAGATTTTATTAGTTGCTTGAATTATTATCCAAACTCAATTTGAAGCTGATTTTGAATTTTTCTTAGGAAAACTATCCAACCTTCTTCCCTACTCTTACTATGTTTGCCTATGTTTGATTCAAGTTGCTCCACCGAAGTATTTCCATGTCTACTTTATGTTTGAAGAGAGAGTCACCGCTATCGCTTATTTCCTTTTTTGTATAAGTGGGGGTGGAGATACTAAGTTACTAGCTTTTAAATCTTTGAAAAAACTTAAGAGAGTTACTTGTGATGAATATTTATGGTTATGGATCATAAGTCACTTTGGGATGACATTTATTTTTCAAGCCACTATGAATACTTAGAACAAAAATGACTCCAAACTTTCACAATGTTTACAAGACTGTACAAACTTAGCCAAGTATATCATAAAAGATGAAAAAGAGAAATGGCCTTAGGATTGGATTATGAAATGCTAGATCTATCCATGCATATGCAGTCACTTTTTAGTACCAATATGAGTGGATATCAAATACATTAATTGAAATATGAAAAGTAATCTACATGGAAAAAATAAACCAATCTTAGGATATCAACCTCCTAACTCTTCTATCACTTTAAAGAATCCCGTGTTGTCAACAATTTTTTTTGTCAAACCCTATAACAAACAATTACAAGGATGATAAAAATCTAAATTAGAATAATAATCTTCAAAACTTTGAGCATACCCCTTGCTAGCTCATTTAGGTCATTTTCTCTACTCCTTGAACCCGTATTTAAAGATACTTGGGCAGTTCAGAGTTAAATATAAAACTTAAAAGAACCCTAACCTAACCTAGATTCTAAATATTCTTGGGTTGACTTATCCACAAATTTAGGAAAAGCCAATAAATTAAATGAAATAAAATCACATTCATCTTATTATACTAAAACTTAAAAGAACCCTAACCTAACATAGATTCTCAATTATCTTGGGTCGACTTATCCACAAATTTAGGAAAATTCAATAAATTAAATGAAATAAAATTACATTCATCTCATTATACTTCATTGTTTGTATTTATAGGATGATAGTGTGCTATTGGGTGAATCTTGTTTCTATCATTGGGACTCCATCCTTTGTAAGTCCAATAAACCCATTGTTTGTGTTTATAGGACGATAGCAACTTAAACCCATTGTTTCTCTTTATAAGATGATAGTGTGTTATTGGTTGAATCTTGTGAATTTTCAAAAAACACCAGCTCTCATTCCTTGTTCTTATAATGATACCATGAATATATTTCTACCTACCTAACCATTTTCCTTAGAGGAAAGAACTCATTAAACAATTTCCACATTCTGAGCATGGTGCCGATGGTGCATTTGCTTCAAAGGAGCATCTGGTTTCAGATTCTTTATCTCCAACAGAAAAAACCAAAGAAGAGATCACTGTTGGGCTTAGGGAAGAACCGGGTTCTATACTTCTGTCTTCGCACCAACAAAAGACCCACAATGTTGGCCCTTTCGGCAACAACCTGCGAACAGGTTGCAATCTCATCCAAGACAAGTATGGGGTGCCGCAGAATCAGGTTTCTACAAGCAGAAGAGGGATATTACTGTAGCTTTAGCTTCTAACAAATGATAATCATGAAACACAGAGCTTTGATATTCACTTATTTAGCTTCACGGTTAGATAAAAAAACAGTGCCTTGCTTAACCATTTACTGGGAATTCACAGCGAAGTTAGTATTTAGCAGTGATATTACTTATCAGTTATATAATTATTAATGCATAAAAGAACATAACAACAACACAACAGAACCACAACACACGATATAATGTGGTTCACCCCCAGTTTAGGGGCTACGTCCACAGAACTGTGTTTTATTCAACTCTTTACAAAAACCATAGTTCTGATCTATGCACTCAACTGTAGATCCCTTCAATTCCTCAAGATGCGCACTAAGCTGCAGATCTTCCTAATCACCCAAAACCCTCTGCGCACAGAACTGCAGAGGTCATCCATGCACACAGCTGGGACTTAACCTTTCCTACAAAATAAGGCTTAGCTTCACATCAATTCATCTTACCTCAAAATCCTAAATGGACTTCTTTACAAGAGTGCTTATTTATAGTGTACTTATTACAAAACCATGGGCTTAAACCATGGGCACCCCGAACCCTAAACCCTGGACTTAAACCATGGGTTTATTACAAAAAGAAGGCTTTGACTCAACCCTCACAACCCTAAGACTATTTTGAGTCACAACTCCGCTTACAAGCTTCCACAAAAACCGCAGAGTTACCAAAATTAAGGACCGTTAAGGTGCGCACCCCAACAGGCCCCTAAGACTCACCAATGTCCTGTCGCGGGACACTCAGCTACTTGTCTGGTGGGAGAACTTTGCTAGCGAATATAGTGAACTACTTGTTGAGGACACGCATGATATTGTCAGTTGCTTGTTGCTTCTCCACCAGCTCCTGTAATGCTATCACTGACGCTTCGCTAGCCTTTTCCTGTCCAAATGCGTCGTATTCCTTCAGAACTTTGAGCTGGCTATCCACAGCAGTACTCAATTCCAAGGCCTCATTGAAAAGGGGCTGCATAGAATCTTCCAGCAGTGTTGCTTTTGTTTTGTACGACTCAATCCCCTGCTGGAGTTCCTTGCTTTGTTTTACCTTGAGCATTTTCTGCATAGGGGGCAGGGTCTTAATTTCCACTTTTACCGCGTCCAACTCTGCTTGTCACTGCTTGATGGTTTCCTGCAGCTTTTGTACTTCGGGGTTTTCCTGTAGTGTTGTCCAGGCGTTGACGCTTTCCTCTAGCAGTTTTACTGTGCTTCGCACGATATTTGATATTTTTGCTGCTGAGGCCTCAATGTCTGCACGACGCTGCTCTCTGACCTCTGGTGGGATTTTCAAGATAATGCAAAGTGGAAGCTCCGTAATCTGATCCTCATGCTCTAATTTAAGCTTCACTATTTCACTGTGAGACTGTTGTATGTAGTCTTTTAGTTTGGTGATTCTTCCTCATTTTGGATGTCGAAGTCAGGAAGACTTCGACACGCCTCCTCCAATACTCGTGCCAATGTAACCTGCTTACGTTCTGCGTCGCTCTCTCTTTTCTCCGCTTCCTCCAACTATGCTGTGAGGATATCATTCTGCTTCTTGGTATTTTCCAACTGTATTTGTGAGTAGTGGTCTCGTGCTTGTATTTCCTTTGCGATAGCTGGCTGACAGAGATGTAATTCCATCATGGACATCTTAGTGTAATCTATTCCAACTATCATGCTCATCATCGCATGAGATGCTGTGTCGATTATGATGAGGGCAGCACTTGACACTTGTCCTCGATGTTCTCTGACCGACCATTGTCTTATGTCTGGCTGCGCAGGTATTAGGGCACTACTTTTCGCAGTGCCAGTCACTAATTTTTCTACTAACTCCTTCAGCTCCGAGATTTGCTTTGGTACACCGATGATGGCATCAAGATGCATGACTACAAACTCTAACCATTTCTTTGTGAGAAATTTTGTGGATTTTGACAGAGCCTGATTAATCTCCTCACTCATCAAGGTGGGCTCTTCGTCGATATTCTTGTCCTTCGATGCTTTCATTTTCTTTCGGGACTAAGGCTTGGTGACTTATTCGGCCTTTGGTGACTTGCGCTTATCTGGCCGATTAGGGTCTGAGATAGGTTTGATCGACTCCTCTTCTTCTCCTTCATCACCGCCATCTCCACCCTGGTTTCTTTCACTCTGTTGTGACTCACTTTTCTCTTCGTTGTCCTCTGGGGGGTCTTGCTGCTGCGTCTGAATAGGGCTAGCACCCACATTGGTGACCGGAGGGATTGGAATGCTAGGCTTTGTTCCTGTGTCCTTCAACCATTCAGCCAGCCACTGCTGAATTACCGCGAGGATGTCTTCTTTGGTCACCACATATGGCAACTTCTAGCATGCTTTCTTCTTATCTGCATGGGCCTGGATGAAGACATTGTCCATGTCGGTCCTGAAGGTGGCCACTCCATCATATTGAGAGAATAGCTCATTACTGAGCCGCGGGGTCTTTACAATCTCATATGAGATACTCATGGCGTAAAAGGAAAACACAGTGTTCGTCATTTGCTGGGATGCTTTGTCCTGCGACACCTAGAGCGATGTGTACCTCGCTACACCTGGCATGCTTGGAGGTACGTCAATAAACTGCGCCTTGATGGGCTCTTTCCACCCGATCAGAGCAATAAGAATGATTAGCCATGAGTAGTGAAAGGGTCTACCTTTTTCCTACGTGTCGCGGGCATCTGCAAGAAATTCCTTAGTGATGTATGCTGCCTAGTTGTAAATGTATCCTTCCACATAGTTCATGGCAATACTGACAATCGGGGCAGGTACTTCGGTTGGTCTGCACTTCTGCATTAGCTTGCAGGCTAAGAGCTCTACAACGAATCAAATGTTTTGATGCTGAATGGCTGAGGTTTGATACCCTCGCTTCCCTTTCGTCAGTCCGAAGCACTCCTTCATGCTATGTGCTAGCTTCGCATATTCATGTTTTCCCAAAAACTCAATGCTAGGGCTAGGCCCTTCCTTCGGCCGGCCCGTAATCCGATGAATGAGTTCTCCATTGATAGCGATTTTCTAATTTCCGATCCATAGGCGCCCATCATGCACCAGCACCAATAATTGTTTGACCACCACGGTTACCTGTGTACTGCAACCGAAGTGGGGCACATCGAGCATCTTCAACAAACCAGCTTTGTCCAAGCTAGCAGCCCACTGTTGCACTTCTAATAATGTTGCTCCAATCTCCTGATAACAGACAGAGTGTAAGTATGTCCCAGGTGTGAACTGTGGAAATTTCCCCTGATCATTTGTATCGTGGTCGGCGTACTTGAGCTGGTCTATTTTCCCTATCATTGTCCCGACCAGCTGCACACCCGGTGGCAGCAAAGGGGTGCGTAATGTGAACTTCTTCGTCCACCGAGGGAGCTGAAATCTTGGTCGAACTGGCGAAAGATACAGTGGATGTTGCGGTGTAATGTTCTCATTCTCTTCAATCGGGACCGCTGCTGAGCCGAACAGATTCATCTCAGGATCCTTCGGTGTTTTCCCTGATTGCTTGTGTCTGTCTTTGTTCCGCTTAGAACGAACTTCAGGCTTAAATTTTTTCCGGGTAGAGCATGTCTGCATTGGCTGGGTCGATACTGGGGGAGTCTCTTCATGGGGTGCAGGCGCAGGTGGATGGCTGAAAAGGATCAGTAGACCCCCCTGTTCAAATTCTCTCACTAATTCCTGAAGCTCGCGATCAGCTGTCATGGGCTCAATTGTAAAACTCAAGAAAATGCATAATGTGAACTTTACGGGCGTGGGTGTCTTCTTATAGAATCCATCAAAAAAAATGTCATAAATGTGCATTGAAGATACCAAATATAACAGAGATCTTGTCCAAACGGTGGTAGGCTTGTCAAGATCTCATTAATACAGGCAGTTAATATAGGGAACGTACCAGCGCCGCCAAATTTGGTTTCCTCCAACGATCGTATTTTAAGCTCCAATAGATCTTTCCTTATATGGCACAAGTAGTAACTCTGGCTGCACCATAATGGGGATATTCGACACTTCCTGATACCATCTTCGACATGGATTCTAACTTCAACCCACGACAGAATGTCTTCCACCGCCTCAATGATTCCTTTTATTTCTGAGAACTTTGTCAGAAATAGGTCCTAATACTCATGGAGAATTTGGGTCACTTTGCTCACCATTTCTTCATCCCAATAATCTCCAATGGTAGCATACTTAGGCTTTTATTCTGACCCAATGTTTACGGTCTGCGTCTTTAGGGGCTGAGTCACTTCAAGTGCTTCAACTGCTGGTCCATGTACTTCGCAGTGTCCTTCTGACTCGGGAATGTTAATGTTGTGCGGATCGTCATCCTCGTCAATTACGAGGTTATAACATTCTACTGCATTAGCTTCTTGTTCCTTCCAATCAGGTTGGTAATCTTCTATTTCTTGATCATCAAATACTTTAGTATGGATCAGCCTAACAACTGCATCTAAAGCAAGACAAACCTCATTAATAGAAAATGTCAGCACAAAACTATCAACAAGACTATCCCAACTTACAGTACTGTGGCGAAGCTCGACCTCTGCATACCAGTTCTTTGCTATAGGTTCCAGGATGTGCACAAACCTATGTACCCATTCTTCATGAGGTACACGCTTCCATGCTTCATAGCATTGCTCCAAATGTCCCTGAGGACTCGTCTTACCATTAAACCTGCTTCGCACCTCCTGAGGTTGGTCCCTGAATCTTAAGCAAAGGGACTGCTGGCACGCTTCCCAACTATGAATGTACTTTTTGTGACGATTCCACCATCTGGCTGCTATGGCTCTGAATGCTGAATCTAGAGTCTCCATTTTATGTGAGTCTGCTACCTGCTCTGATAATTGCACAATAAACTATTCTGGGTCTGTCAAACCATCAAAAACAGGCAAGGTTCTTGTCTGTGAACTAAGCCATCTGAGAGACTTGGTAATTCTTGCACATCGATGTCCATGTAGCTCATATAGACTATTCTGCCAATTCTCTAGGCCATCATCTGAATATGTCATGCAGGAGCTGTCACACTGCCAATCCATGATACCTTCGGCAGTAGGATCAACATAATCTTCTTCCTTTGCTGTGATATTGTAGATATGGTCCAAAACATCCTGGTCTTCATCTCTTACTGGCTTGGTGTACCTCTCTCCTTGAGAAGGATCCAATGGTACTGTGACTCTCAGTCCTTTCCCTTCGAAAGTCATCTGCATCTTCTTCAAGTTGATTACTACATCATTATCTATTTCCCATTCAATGCCTAGCAGAGCTGGATAGGGGTTGTTGTCATCAATTATTTCAATGACCTCAAAGTTTGCTAAGGTATTGACTCCATCAATATCTACTGATACGCTAGGGATTCTTCCTAGGGGCACAATCTTCTGTTGATTGGCTAATCTCAACTGTATAGGGGACCATTCTAGAGTAGGTTTTCCCATTTGTTCCCATGTCTGCTTAGTTAAGACATTTACTTCTGATCCTAGATCCAAGATGACATCAGTCATGTCATATTCTCCTATCTGGGCATTCAATCTCATCTCCCTGCCAGTTCTTTTGACTCTATGAACAATTTTTTCCTTACCAGAACTTCGCTGAGGTTCGCAAGAAGCAATAACTTGCTGCAACTCATTTAAAGCATTTTGATTTCTTAAGAGCTTCATACAACTCTGTAAAAAGGAGGACAGTGTACTTACTTTATCCCTTGAAGCTTCTTACGGCTGCGACTGCTGCTGAGGTTGTTGCGCAGGTGCTACTAAGGTGTTGGGGTCTGCAAAGTCTCTCTTGGCTTCCATAAATGTCTCTTTTTCTATTTCGACATCAAATGTTGGGATTTTTTATGGGGCCTTACGAACCCAAGCCTCAGCAGGCTGTTTCTCCTTGTTCTGCAATTCCATCGTAGCTCCACTCCTGGTAACAACATTAATGGCTGGGACAGGTCGTTGCTCCACAACAATCAGTTGAATATTCTGAGTAGGGGCACTATTTATTTCTTGAATCTTAGCTATCAGTTGTGGGCATTGCTCACTTACATGGTCGACAGCTCTGTAATATCGACATGTCATAGTTGGGTTCCGACAGTCTCTAGCTAGATGTCCTGCCTGGTTATATTTATAGCAGACAACCTGGCCTCATCCTCTACAAGCCATACCACCACGACCACGACCTCCAAAAGGTCTACGACCTGATGTACTACCACGGTAACCATATCCATCATTGCCTTGGCCATCATTTTGTACCCGATAAACATCATAAGTTCGTTCTCTCATGAGGTCAAAGTTGCGACACTCATCTTCGTTTTGTCCCACTGACTTACAAAACTTGCAATAAGGGTTCTTAGGGACTTGCATATACCTCTGCAAAAGATAGCAGTCTTCAGGTCGATGCCGGCCAGTTGTCCTATAGATCTCACAATATAGAACACTAGGGTTGAACGGGTTTGGTGCACGAGAATTCAGGAAATTCCTTACCGCACGACACTGTTCCTTGTCATGACCCTTTATCTGACATCGTGTACACCAAACCTCTTCGCGACTAGCTTTCCCTTTCTTCATATCGTGAAGCTCTAGAGCCATCGCTACTAACTGTGCTTGTATTTGAGCGATACCAGAACTATCTTCGACAAGGGATGTTTCAAGCTTCATAGCGATTTCCAAAGCCTCCTGCTGATCCGCAACCTTCTGTTGCATGAGTGGAGTCCTGATGTGCGGTAATAAAGCTGTGATAAACCATTCCTTGTGCTGCGCTGGTCCAATAGCGAAACTGACTTGATCTAGTAGAACTTTGAACCTTTGATCAAAGTCCCACACTGATTCTCTTCTCCGCTGTTGAATTTCCTTTAGTTCAGTGATGCATTGTGACTCAGATTTAGGTTTCTTAAATTCCTTTATCATTGCTGATTTTATATCAGCCAAGACATGGTTCTGAGTACTGGAAAACTTCATGAACCAGGTCAAAGCATAGTCTCTAAAAGAAGTAACAAGTTGCGCTCTTCTTGTATCTTGATCAGTAATGTTCTTAGCAGTCCACACTGCTTTGCATAAGAACCAGAACTATTCTGGATCCTCTGATCCAGTTCGTTTGAAAATAGGGAGCTTAATGTCGTCATTCATATGGGCCATCATGGATCTAGGGGGGAGGGAGGAGGACTGGTAGTAGGTGGGGAGGAACTTATTGGGGTAGACTGACCTGCGACAGGAATACTCGAGCTAGGGTTACTTTCAGACTGCGACGGGTTCTCACGGATAATAGGTCTGCGCTACGGGGTTACCGGAGGGTTTCCAACAGAAGGGGTTTCTTTGGGCTCTGAGGCTGCTAGACTTACGGGGTTAGACTCAGTATTCTGACCTAGGGTATAGGAATCAAAATTTTTCTTGTACCTTTTTCCACTTCGCAGCAAACCACTTTTCTCATCGAGGGTACTTTCACTTGCAAACATAAGTTAGTAATACTAAATCGAATAGTCTGATTCAATAAGCAATATACCTTTTTTAGGCAATAGCATTTAAATTCTCAAACTAAATGAATTCAAGTACTTACCCCTTGGTCCTTTGAAAAACTGTCATTCGGCTTTGCTGAAGGACGTACTTGTGTCAATGGCGAACTCCGTCACAAATGCTTCAAGGGTTCGCGTTGTCCAGAAATCAACATCTCGGGATATCTCGTTGTTCACCCTTTTTAATATATTAATTCTTGCGGGGGTCCAATTAGGGAATTGACCTTCTTGGAAGTTCGTCCTTCTCTCTGTTAACCTGGATAACCACTGGTGCAACTCTATGTGGATACTACCAAATAAAATTTCATAAACATCAGAAAAAACATACCTTTGTAAAAAGTTGTTTGAACTATGACACGGATCTTTGTTCTCTTGTACAACAAATTTTAGATAAGTCTCTTCAATCCAATCACCAATTTCTTTCATTGAGGGTCTCCAAAACATATCCCTCGAGGTACGACGTAAACCCCTCTTCAGCAGATGCTGAGTTTAATTGGCAACGGAACCAATTTGTTGGGCTTAGGCCAGACTCGGGTTCTATACTTTTGTCTTTGCACCAACAAAAGACCGATAGTGTTGGCCCTTTCGGCAACAACCTGTGAACAGGTTGCAGTCTCACCCAAAACAACTATGGGGTTCTACAGAATTAAGATGCGCGCCCCAACAATCACTGCAAGTCGAGGTGCAGAAACAAGTAAAGATTCATTTCATAGTCAGAATGATGATCATGAGGAATATGTCATTCAATTAACAGTAAAACAACAACCATTTGCTTGTCATTCTTCTCAATCACCTAAAAGGCCTTGTGCAATGTCTGGAGAGGTTGTGGAGACAGCAACTGTTCGACACTTGGGTAACACAATGGACAATGATATGTAGGAAAATAGTGCTAGTACTTGTCATAGTGACAACTCCCTTGCGAGCAGTATAGAGTGTCAAAAGATCAATGTTAATAGATTTATGATGCCTTCATCTAGCATGATGTATAATAAGGTTAAGTTTCAAGAAATGAATGAGGAGAAATCTCATTCTGTGAGCAGTGTGGATGAAGGTTGTGCCATCAAAAAATAAAAATACTATATGGAAAAATTATGATGAAGAACATGCAACATCAGGTCACTTTGGTGGAAACACAAAATGTGAATAACTTGAGATGTTTGATTTTGTAGTTATTGCAGATTTAATTGTTCTAGGTGGATCTATATCTTCTTGTATGGGTAATATGGAAGATCAATATTACAAAAACTAGTGTGTACACAGTGTTACCTTAAGGAAAGGTGTTGCTCAAAAGACCCTTGAAGAAAATTGCTCTGAGACAAAGATCAAGGCAGTGATCACAAATTGTTTTGAAGAAGCTACTAGTCAATCACTCAAGGGTGATGTTTGGAGCTCCTCATCAAAACTAAAGGTTGCATCCCACTATCAAAAGTATGTTCTCTCAACTGCACATGGTATGTTAGAAAATGATTCTGGGAAAAAGGCACAACCCATTTTGCAGATTTCGCCAGAAAATGTGACAAATTTTATCCTTTATGAGAGTCGTTTATATATGTTTAAGTCACACAAGATTTACTCTGATCTCATTAATGCAAATGGAGTGCCCGACAAATTAATTACGCGCAGTCATGTTTATTAATCCCTTCTGACCACTTTGTAATTTTGAGCATTGTGGGAAATGTAATAATGAGGAGTGTCCATGGCAGCATGCTAAAGACTACAACCTAACTCCTTCTCAAGTTTCTGAACAACTAAATAAGTACAGTAACGATGATATTGATGGTTCTTTCAGATACCACGAGTTAAAAATTCATGGAAATAAATAATTGCAAGTATGTAGTGGGGAAATTGGGTCTTCAAATTTTGCTTGTAGAACTATTGTAGAGCAATCTACAGTGTCATGAAGCTTGGTGGATCATAGCACTAGCAGCTATGGACTGAAAGTGCCAATGTATCGAATTGGGCCACATCTTTTAAAAGTAGATAGTCATATGGTGGGTAACTTGATAGCTCATGGCACTTGAAGTTTCTTCCAGTCCTTCTCTATTCCATTTTTTATTCAGAGACTTCTACCTTTAGACATGTTGTGTTTACATAGTGTAGCTATTAGGAAGTGGATGCTTGGAAATAACAGTCGACTTCCTAATTGTTTATATACTTCTAGTGAAATTGGAAAACCAGATGATACACAGAAACACCATTTTCAAGGACTTGGTGATGTAGAATGCTGGCTAGATTTAGCGATCAATTCAATGAACATTGACAGCAATATTGATAAATCAGATGGCAGGAAAAAAAATTGTATGTTTTATCACAACCAATTGAGACTAATCTGAACTCTATAGTTCTGTGGGTGGGGTACCTTCATATCTTTTACAAAAAGGAGAAGGTGATAGGAACGGATTATATGTTTCATCATGTGGTGCAGCACACTAAATGTTCATATGAACTATGGATTCTCTTTATAAATAACCGGCTTCAAATGGATTAGATATTGCAAGCTTACAAGTCTACAATCATAGCATTATGCCAGAATGCATGTGTTGATAAAATTGTTCCATTTGTCTTAGACATTGTTTTGCTGATGCTTAATTTTATATCTATGTTAAACTGCAAGCATAAAGCCATGACATGGATTGATGAACTCCTTTACTGTTCATCTGAAAATTATGGCAAAGGGCAGTCAGAGTTTATCAGTATCTTCACTGTATTTCCATGTTTGAGAAATCTGGATGCTTGTGTACTTATGGTCTATTGTACATATTTAAGAGTATATGGAAATATTCCTAAAACTATTGTGGGGCGGATTGAATTAACGGGAATTACCTTTTGCAGAGAGAACAAATATATTATTACAATTGAACCACAAAAGTGAAGAGTTGGCATTATATGGGAGAAATAAGTCTAATTTCTTCCTATGCAGTTGGACCTCCAAATGAATCTTCCTAAAAACAGTCAAATATGAAAGAAACAATAGGAGGAATAACTAGCAACTAAAAGGAAGACATTGTCTGATATCTTTGATGAAAATAGAGGAGAAATGATTGTAGTGGCTTGTTCACATTGTCTCGCTCCTGAACGAGCTATTCACACATGACGATAAAACCTGTTCAAAGAAATGGGAACCACCAAAATACCCAGAATCAAAACTCGCAGCATGAGTAAACAAACTAACACAACCCCTAGGCTTATCGGATCACATCGTCTCTAATCAATGGCAATCAAATTAAGGTGATGGCATTGGGGACCGATGGTTTTAACCCTACAAAAGTGGTATGTGTGTTTCAATCCTAGGTTGGAAGAATTTACAACACAATTTGTCTCGGTTAAGCTACCATGATTTATTGAGATTTTTGAGGGGAATAAATATCCTTGAGGACCTTGCATGTGGGGGCTCTTTAGCAGCCGACACTTATTTTGCATCTCCTTCAGCCGGGTCATTGACGAGTAAGTCTCGGGTTTTAACCCTACAAAAGTCGTCTATGTGTTTCAATCGTAGGTTGGAATCATTTACAACACAATTGATTTGGGTTAAGCTACCATGATTTCCCATTGAGCTTTTTGAGGGGAATAAATAGGCTTTCAGGACCTTGCATGTGGGGGATCTTTAGTAGCTGACACTTATTTTGCTAAAATGTGTTTGAGATATCCGTGAATGTTGGTAGATGGAAAAGGCTAAGAGCCTAAGGGCAATGCTATATTGGAGATCAGTGCTTTGTATGCATTGGGAAATGGAGTCAGTAGTAAGACAACGTTTCAGGAAACCCAGTTGGGAAACACCTTGATTTACGAAACCAGAATGCAATTGGTCCAGAAAAGTCCAAGGTACAGGAAACCCAACTCAGTAGATAGCTAGAGCTAAGGCCTAGGAAGACAAATCTAAATCTTTAGGGGCTACCAGAAGGCTGTTCGCTCAACATTGAGGATGAGAAGAGATCAGGGAGACCTGATCTACAAGCCCAAATTAGGAAAACAACAAGAAAATCAGATCTAGAAAAGTCAAAATCTAATGATAGGGCTAGGAGGATGAAAACTGATTTTTTTCATTGAGAGTGTTCTGGGATGCTTAGGACTAGATCTATCAGCCTATCATGTCAGATTCCAGAAAAACCTACTTCCGAAAAAGGCCAATTTTCAATGAGGGCGCTAGGGTAGTTTCAGTCTATTTTTCAGATCCCGGTCAAACTGTTGAGCCTCTTGATAGAATTGGGGTTGATTTGGACTACCCAAGAGCCTATCTATCCATTTGTGAAGTCAGAAATCAGAAAAACTCAAAACCCTAGCAGGTCAATTTTTTCAGTGGGGAGTTTCACCAGTGTTCCAGATGATTTAGTTAGGGGGAGGCCCAATCTATGAAACCAAAAAATGGTTTGGCAAAAGATCAAACGGTTCCCTGATTATTTGATTTTTTAGGTTTTTATGGTTTATGAGTTTTTAGAAAAATAGTTAAATTTTAGCAAGGTACAATGGAATAAGATTAGAAAAGAAGAAATTACTTGTGGATCTTACCTAGATAATCTTGTAGAAGTATGTAATAGTGACAATCCTAGCTATCTCGATCAATCCTGGAAGATCCCCGTGATTTCTATGGAATATGCAAGCTCCAAGCAATCAAAGCGCCCCCTACCCTTCACGAGAAAACGTCAACCATATCAGATTTACACATACAAAATAAAGAAATTGAATGCTACAATACAGTAAAATGAAGTAATCATATATCACAATGAAACTAATGAAAACCCCCTAATCTAAGACGAAGAGAACTAAGTGAGTTGAGGTCCCCCTACAAAAACACTCCAGCTAAAATGCCCTCCGATAGACAAAACAATGATAACCATAAAAAAAATAGATCTCACAAGAATTTCCATGATTCTAGTAAGTTGAAGACAAGCTGATCACCATTTGAGCACATCAGATGCAAAGCAAATCCAGAAAATTTCCACAGAAAAAGTCTTTCTATTATTCAAATCCAAGAGCCAAAGACCCCTTGCAAATGAGAAGCTCTCTCCTTTAAATAGAAATGAGAGAACCTCAATCATAACCAAATCCTAACCACTTTCAAAATGAGTGGCTAATATTAAAAGATGAAATTTTATAATCAATGGTTTAGATGAGCTCAACATACAATACATGGATCAATATAACCATAATTTCCTAAAGTGGACTAATCCACCCATAAAAAGGTAACCCTCTAAACAACAAATAAATGAAAGCACATGGTGGGTCCAAGGAGTGTTTGAATAACTCCCTTTGGGTGTCCCCATGCCACAAAAAATAATATAACAATTTAATTCTTTGACTTTTGTGCCTCCTTGAGGAAATCATGAGCCTCCAAAAAGAGCTTCAGAAAATAAAAAATGCCCAAAAATAGTTGTGGGCCCAATCACGAGCTGCAACTGCTAGAGAAGGTGTGGAGGACATCACTCTCATCATCATGACTCATCCCATGTCATTTCCTTGCCTCAATAGCCCAAATCGATTTCTTCAATAGCCATTTAATCATTTTTTAACCTGCCTTGGGAAACGTGATCCTACCAAAACAGCCTCCTAGGGAACCTGCATTGCCAAAATTAGCCCACCAGGCTCTTTGGGATGGGGGTAAAATGGTAAAAACAAGTTGTTACACCCCTATGTTCCATAGAACCCCCTAGGATATCCAACTAAAACATCTCCCTACTCAGACATATCAACCTGTGAAGAAAAACTGCATCAAAAAAGTAGAATGAGCCTGATCATATCTGCAAGTACATGGAACTGGAAATAAACTGTCTCATTAGACTCAGAGAGTCCAAATCCATCTAAGGTGTATACTCATACCCCTCATAGGTATCTATCTGACCATCAACCACATCAAATAAACAATATAACCATCTATAAGTGATTAGATACCCATAATAACTCAGAATACATCCATCTGCTACAAGTGTCAAAAGGTTAAGACATGCTCTACAACTCATTCAAGTAACAATCACAACAAGTAGCATTCATTTCATTGGTGGTACATCAACCAATACATATATAAGGCTTTATTTATTACTACTTAGACTTAGAATTTCAACACTATACTCACTTCATAGCTGTAGCCAATTTGCTAGTGAAGGGTGAAAGGTGAAAATGAGAAGGCTAAGGCAAAGGATGAATTCCTACTCAACATCATGACACTTTGGATAAGAAAAGGGAAAAATCATATAACCAATGTCAGAAAAACAACAACACAAGGAATGGCAGTGCCTCACAGATGGATGAGTTGTTTAGAGATTGCTTATTCAACTTAGGCATCATGTCTACATCAAGCTTGATCCAAGTTCATTAGGATCACATTTTATTACATGGCCTTTTTGTCCTATATGACCCTTTTGGGACTTCACCAATGCTTAAAATCATATCTAATCGTAGCTTTCATCCGGGACATCTTTATTTTAATAAGGTCAGCAATTTTTGGATATAGCACATTTTAAACCATTGCTTTTTTGGACCTTTTCTTATACTCTTCAAGGAGTATTTTAGCATTTCATTTCTCTTGCCATTTTTACATATGTTAAGAAACACAGTTTTACAATTTTCATTTTCCATGGGTGCATATTCAATATTTCAATACAAGTAGTACATGAGCTTTAAGTTTTAGCCAACAACATCTCATGTGATTAGGGGGAGTTCTGCACAATGCCAAACATCGGGACAACTAACCAGAATGATTTAGGAATACAGTCCGACTTACCAACAAAATTTCTGTCACCAACTCAGATCCAAGACACAATATAAACAGGGAGGCTTGTCCATCAAAGGTTCTGGCGGGGAAAAAGATCCTCCATGCCATAATTCAAGAAGTCAGTCGGGTTGAAAACTAAACTGGAAGGTAATGGATGGGTAAAGACAATAAATGATGGAGCCAACACTAGCAATACAAAACAATGGTGGGAATGACTACGTCTATTCTCCCTAAGGAGGGCAAAACCAATGAGTATAAATCAAGAAATTCCAATTCTAAGCAAGGACATCAATACATAGTACAAGATACAACCAAGTCCATATAATTATGACCGCCAAATCATGATACCACAAGATAATATATGTCACAAGAATAAGTATAAGAGAAATAATAACCATAACACAATATAAAACACTGAGTCATAACCATGCAATAAAATCCATCTGAGACACCATCTGTCCAATGAGAAAGAACTAATATAACACTGGGAATCCATGGATGCTCTGAAATAACATAAATGGCTACATCGGTCCTCAAATTTGAGTGTCCCGAGACTCAGTATGGACATTGGAGAGTACAATAGTTCACTGATACAAAAATGATCCATCAAAACTGCTCATCTCAGCATCTCATATGAAAGAGATCTGGCTAAAAAATGTACTATGTCTGAAAATTAGAATATGGTAGTCTGGCTTCTATACATGTTATAACACTGCGTTAAACCATTATCTATCAAAACATAGCCTTTCGGTGGCTAATGAGCTATTAAGAACCTCTCCTAAGCCACCAAAAGTTATAACTTCCAAAATTTTCAACCATATAAAAAACAGAGACCTTCAATTTGTTAGTCATCCTCAGATCTTTTGTTACATGAATTGAATTCTTGATGCTATCAAAATAAATTTATTTTTGGAGATAACATTTGTCTCCTACTTGGGGATGGGAACCTCCTAGTGAGGTCCCAAGAATCCCAGACCAAAATGCCTTTCCCTGAAAACAACTAAAAACTTAACACTATCATTTACTGTTCTATTAGGCATGGAGTTTATTCTGTATGCAAAAAAAACCTACTAACTACTAATTTACAATGACAAGGCCACAGAGCCTCAAATAAAGTAAAGTTTCAAAAACTACCCATTCACTGGGCCATCAAACACCTCTTCCCCTTCCAGATTATGCAATTTGAAGGTGTTGTTCTTATGTACCCTAGCTATCAGAAAAGGGCAATCCACAAAGAATCAAAATTTCCATGTTTTCCCTTGTCCCGTCTGACAGCATCCCACTTTAGGACCCAATCTCCAACTTGAAAGTTGTGTACATTTTCCCTTTTGTCAAACATGCCATTTATCCTCTATTGATGCGCTTCTGATTTTCCTATCACTCATTCCCTGATTTGTTGCAACTCGACCAAGTCCATCATCCTCCTCACCATATCATTTGGTTCATCTTCCTCTTCCTGAAATAATTTTGCCACTGGCGGAATGAGCTAGATAGGAAAAATGGCCTCAGTATAATAAACTAACTTGAATGGAGAAGTCCCTATAGATATTTTGTCTATTACCCTATCATCCCATAATGCAAACTTAATCTTAGAATCCTAACTTTTCTAATTTGTCTCCAGTATTTTTATGATGATCCTGACTAGGCTTTTGTTGGATGACTCAGCCAGGCCATTTCCTTGAGGATAATAGGATGTGGAATGCACTAGTTGAATGCCCATTTACTCACACATTTTAACTAATGCCCTAGCTTTGAAAGCTGGTGCATTATCAGTTACTAACCTTATTGGGCAGCCAAAACTGCTAAAGATATTCTCATATAAAAATCTCATGATGACCTGATGAGTGGCAATCCTGGTGGGTGCTGCCTCTATCCATTTGGTAAAGTAATCTATGGCTACTAGGGTCCATTTATGCTATCCACTGGAAGATGGATTTATTTCACCTATGAAATCCAGACCCCATTGCTAAAAAGGCCCATTCACCACAATAGGCCTAACGGGCAAGGATTTGAGCTACTGATTCCCTATAAATCTTTGGCACTGGTCACAGGCCCTTACAAAAGTACATACATTAGAAAAAAGGACTGGCCAATAGTATCATGCCTTTCTGATCTTGTAGGCTATGGTCTTCCAATAATGATGGTGCCCACATGTGCTGGAGTAAAAGTGATGCATTACCTGATCTAATTCTTCCTTATCGAGACATCTCAACAAAACTCCAGACATACCTTTCTAGTACAATAGTTAGTCAACTATGCAAAACTTAACAGACTCTAATTTAATAGTTAGTGCTTGATTAGGGGTGAGATTAGGAGGAACTTCTAATTTTTGCAAAAAATGAATAATACCTGAGTACCACTCACATGAAGACAGGTTTTAGGCACTGATGGAATGTTATTCTGATCTTAATCTACTTTTGCTGCTACCATAGTTTGCGCTTTTTCTTCTTTGACACAGGTGAAGTTTATCCCCATTAGCTCACAGTTTTCTTTAGCCATGAGTTTGGCCAAACCTATTCCCTTTACTAGCTTAGTAGGATTTACCTCTATATCAAACTCAATGAGCTTGGAAATCCACTTAGCTCTCTTCCCATCAATATTAGGATGAGTCTAAACATCCTTCACAGCAGCTGAAGGGATATATGCAAGGAATTTTTGCATGGAGAATGTAAATTCTGAAAGTGTTCAATGACTTTATGAGATCATAAGCCTGTTTCTCAATTGCATCATACTTCAGCTCAGCATCTCTCAAGGTTTTGCTAAAGAACGCAATTGGATGATCAAGACCCTCATTATCTTTTTGTAACATCACAGCCGCGACTGTGTCATAGGATGCAAAAGATAAGACATAAAAACTCTTGGTATAGTCAAGACTAATCAGGGTGTGGGCCTCCATTATAGCCTTTTTGATGTCTTCGAAAGAGCTTCTTTCCTAGTCAGTTCATTTTATTTTTGCATCATTTTTCAGCATGGCTATTATGTGCTTTACCAGCTCAAAGAAATTAGGGATTAACCTCCTGAAAATTTTTATCTTAACCAAAAAGGACTAAATGTCCGTTTTTGACCTCGGTATGCATAGCTTCTGGATTGCTTCCACCCTTACCGGATCAATATTTACACCTTTAGCTGAGACTATGTGACATAGGAGTTTCCCTTCACTGAGTGCAAACTAGGACTTTTAGGATTAAATGATATTTCGTACCTTTTGCACTTCAGAAATACCTTTCTCAAATGTTGTAAATGGTCATGATGGCTATGAGAGTAAACAAGTAGGTCATCCAAGTATATAAGCACAAATTTATCTTTCAACCCTACAAAATCTAGGTCCATGTATATCTAAAAAGTAGCCCCAGCATTCATCATCCCAAATGGAATTTTAGCATACATGAAAGTTCCCCAGGGGGTGGTAAATGTACTCTTCTCTTGGTCATCAGGGTGGCCAACAACTTGGTTGCATCCAGAGAATCCATCTAGGAATGACATGACACTAGACCCTGAGAATTTCTACAACAGGTGTTCCATCTTGGGCAGTGGATAGTTATCTTTTTTGGAACATTTGTTCAGGTTTCTAAAATCCACACACAACCTGATTTCCCCATTCTTCTTCCTTACCACCACTAGGTTTGCAATCCACTTGGAATACCTGAGGGGGATTATGATTTTGTCTTTGAGGAGCTTATGGATTTCTTTTTCAATTATTGGTAATAGGAGAGGACTGATGGATCTCAGCTCCTGCTTGGAAGGGATGGTTTCCTTCTCCAAAGGAATCCTGTGATGGATGATATTGGTGTCATTGTTTTTTAGGTCACTGTACTACCATGAAAAGATATCAGCAAACTCTTTTGTCAGGCTGCAAAATTTTGACCTCTGATCAGCAATCAACTCAGTGGATGGATTTATCAGTTTTGGAGGGCTTTGGCTACCTATGTTTTGCTCTTGGACAGCAGGGTCTTGCTCCTTTTTGGAAGGCTTGAAAGGGATGTCATTATGATCAAACAACTATTCTAGAGGTATTAGACCCCGAGGTATATAGTTGTTGGGTAATTGGACAATGTTCTTACCAACCACTTTATCTTTCAACTTGAGCTGTTTGGATTCCTCCATGTTTAGGTTTTCCTGATCTATATGTATATCAGAGAATTCATCTACTAGCTGAAGGAATTTGATAAGCTCATCATCATTCTGAAACACCTTCCAAAATTTGACATTATTTGGTAAGGAAGGCTTGTACTTAACCTGAACATCATAGCTGAGCTTAAGAGGTAAAGGAGGAACACACAAAATTGCTGAGATAGCCAGAGAAATAACCAGGTGATTCAAAGCCCTAGGTATGTATGACAGTTCAAAAAACATAAAGGAGTCTCTGAGTTTCCATACCTCATCCCTATAGGCCTTTAGTTTGACATTTTATGTCTAAAAAGTGTTGTTGACCTGCTGTATAATAAGGTCTGCACCCGAAAAATTCTCATGCACATGATCTCCATATCCTTGGCATCTTTAACTCCTAGTATCAAGGCTTCATATTCTGCTATATTGTTAGTGGTTTTAAACTCAAGCTTATAAGACAGATGGATATTTTCCTTGGATGGAGAGATCAATACTACACCTGCACCTGCTGAGCTTTGAGTGCTAACTCCATCAAAATACATGTTCCAAACTGCTATGGTCACTTCTTTAGGCTACTGATAGGTGGTCTTAATGAGCTGGACTGATGTTTGTTGAGAATCATCTATTTGCAGAATGCATGACCCAAAACCAGTGTCCACTCCATATATGGGGTGATTCACTGAATTGCTCTCATTGCTTATGATGTAGGCCAGTTGTTTTTCCCTGTAAATCTTGTTGGTCTCCCCTCCAAACATTGGGATGGTTGCATATGTAAGATCCATCTGAAGGGTGCCACCTAGCCTTTTTCTCCATGACCGAGACAGCAAGAGACAAAATTTGGGAGGAATATCAACCACTACAATGTCCATCATTATGCTTTTTGAAGGCAGCCGAGTTACGTTCACAACAAGGTCTTTGATGAGGCCCAAGCACTTGACCTTTCTGGATTCAAAGGGGAATGAATCATGGTAGGGCTTTGTAATGCTGATACCAAGCTCATCCACCATAGCCTTTGGCATTAGGTTATGAGAAGCTCCTGAATCCAATAGACAGTTATGAAGGACTTTATCATGAATATTCAAGGATATACAGAAAGGTGGACATGAGTCCTTTAGGTCTTCGATCATGGGGCCTAGGGTTACAACAGGTTTGTCATCTTGCATATTTACAAATTCAGTATCAATATGCACCTTTGGCTGAAGATAATTCAGAATGGAAGACTTGAATGCATCATTTTTCATGAGCTCAATTAATGGGAAAGGGATCTTTAATTTCTGAATCTCTAACTCAAGGTTGAAATAATAATGCAACTTATTAGGAAACCTTATCTCATGTACTGGAGCTTTGAGTTGGACATGGTCAAGTATTTTTGAAGGTGTTGGTTTTTGCAATGGTTTTGGAATGAAAACCATTTTCTTTGGTAAAACAAGATCCTTTTAGCTGGTGTAGTAGGTTGTTTGACATGTACAACATTCTTCTAAGAGGAGCAACCAGCCTAGACCTCAAATTGTATGCTCCCTGACCATCAGCCTAATATATAGCTCCTTCACTGATCTGATCATCAATTAGGGCTTCCTCATATTCTGCTCATGTTAGAAAAGAATAGTCTACCTCATCCTCCATGCAGTGGATGTTGTCTTCAGCTTCTCCTTCTTCTTCAATGAATTTTGTCTCTTCTTTTAATACAAGATTCTGAAATGGAGCTCTTATTCTCTGATCTTCCCCTTGATTCCTTTCCCTTTTGAGAATCTAAATTGGAGGGTTTCCTCTTATATAAGGGACAAAATTAGGATTTTGGGGAGAAAAATCACTTGGCCCTTTACCCCTCATAGGTAGTTGTCCTCGTTCCTTCAGCTTATACATTTCAGCATTCAGGTTATCTAACAGTTTGGTCATTTTGTCAATCTTGTTCTCTGATGAAGAATCCCTGATAGGGTCTGTTGGCTGCTTCTTCCTGTCTATCTTTCCTTTGACCTTCTAATATGCCACAATGTTTGATTCTACCTCTAGGGAAGCATCCTGCATGAGTGATAAGGAGGCATACCTCATTTCTCTAAGCATCAGGAAGAAATCAAATTCAAATACATTTGCATAAGTTATCCTAGCTGAGTTATCAGTGGGGATCTTGCTGTACATATTGTTGAACCTCTTGGTGAAATTTGAGATAGACTCCCCATTCTCTCTTTTTAAGTTGCTGAATTCTGTGATATAATAGAGGTGGTCTCTCCTTTCTCCCCAATGCTTTAGAAATATGTCATCTAGGGCTTCAATTCCTGCCATTGATCCAATAGGTAGTTCTTTAAATGATTTCCTAGCTTGACCATCTAGGCTTTGCACAAAAACCCTAGTCCATACATCTTCTTGTTCTATGTCAATGTTCTCAGCATAACTGTAAAATGACTCTAGATGTTCCTCAACTGTGAAATCTCCTTCTCCTTTGAACTTAGGCATGTACTTGAGGTAATCTCTAGTGGGCATGGCTGAGAGATGATTAGGCAAATTTAGGGGGGCATACCTACTTACCAGGATCCTTTCCATTTTGGTCAATTGAGGGGCAGCCATATTGGAAATGGGTATGGAAAGGGTGGAGGAAGGAAGTAATGATATAGCTAGTAACTGAGAAGGTGGTGGTGGTGAGCTTATCCCAGTGGAGTCACCAGGGATTGGATCTTCAGAAGCAGTAGTGCTTGAGGATGACCAAACCCTAGAGTTTTCTGATGTATTTATAAATTCCCAAGAATTAAGTGTTTTAGTAGAATAAATAATAGAAGAAATATTTCTTGAAATACCTGATATAGATTCCTTTGCGGCACTACTGGTCTTCCTTAGTGAATCCCTAACTCTTCTCAGAATCTCTTCTGGATCTAAAACCGTTGTTGCTGGTGGTCCCTAAGGGTTTCTTCTGGTACTTGCTCTTATTAAAGCCACCTTATTTCAATGGATTCACTAGATATATGATTACAACCAGAATAGTGTCTAAGCTTTGTCTATCATCAAAGCATGGATCTATGTCATCTCCAAGGGAAGCTGAGCTTCAGTCTCCTTTCCCCGGTAACTGTGTCGATTTGTTATCACTCCAGGAAAGTCCTCTAGGTTACAGTTCGAGGATGCCTGGTACATTACAATGTTTTTGGGGTTTTCTAATATGGATCAAGTTAGGTGACCTATATGACCTTCCACTCTCAAGAAATACATGAAACTCAATCAAGTACAAGGATTTTAGTTACCACTGTTCAGAGGTTGACAATAAGGTGCAGGGATGGAGAACTCATGAGGATGACAGATTTACACATAAAACAAATGCATATAAGTGGCTGAATCGTTATAAGGATGGTACTTATAATTCAAATCACATCAACATGCGAATAGGGTGACAACTATCAGTCATTAATTAACTTGAATATAACCTAAATAACACATTCATACATAAGCACAAAAAAGACAGAAATGGAAGCTGAACAAATGATAACAAAAGAGCTTATATTAAATCATGAGAAAAATGAGAAGCTGACAATAGTATGGTCTACAAGTCCCCGAAGTTGAATGCTTTCAATAAAATAAGTCGTAGGCTTTATAGACTTTACAAAATACTTAGATCCTGAAAACTTGGATTTGTTTTTTACAAAAATAAACAAAATAATTGTTTTTTGAAAATTACGTTAAAAAAACCTAATTAATTACTTGTCTAACTAACTAAATAATTAGTTAACTATATGAACCTTTAGATAACTAAGGTAATTGCTGGAAATCACTGCCACTGGCCCTCTACTGGTTAAGTCACTGTTTTCCTTTGACAGCTAGGTGTTGGTGACCTTTTCCACTATTATGTCATAATAAAATTGAAATAGATCTTTCCTGATGCTTTCTTCTGCATTTTTCATCTTCAGACTTTGTCCCAGAGCCATATATATTGGCCAAAAACTGGTCCTATGAGCCAAAATTTAATTTTAAGCCTCTGTATACTTTCGGTGGTTAAGAGGCCAGACTATCAGAAACGTTAGCTGCTGAAACCAGCACTTTCGGTGGCTAATGAACTGTCCCAATGTCCTCCTAAGCCACCAAGAGACCTGTTTTCCAAAAATTATTAGGTTTCTTCCAAAAATGTTCTTTTAGGTTTGTCTGCTCAGCTTTCTTCTTCAGTAGGCTCTGTGCTAGGAGGGTTAACATCTGCTTGGCTGGTTTCTGGAGGCTAAAGGCTAAGTACAGCTTTAGCTAGAGTTTCCAATGTGAGGTGGATGCTAGGGTTTTCCTTGGCCTCTTTCAGCTGCAGTATTTGGAGCCTAATCATCATGTACAATCTACTATTGTCTTTTAGGTGCCTTGTATTCAGTCTCTTTAAGAAAATATATCTTTCTCTCTGCTCTAGGTAAGACTTATGTAGCAGCTTGTTCCTACTGGTCAATGCAACATTATTCTTCTTTATTTCCCTTTCCAAAATCTCCATCTCATACACTTTCCTTAGCAATTTATTTATCCTTTGAGTCTTAGGCTTGTTGGAGGAAGCCTTCTCTGTTGGCTCCTCTTGCCCTTTTGGTGTAGGGGATGGTAGTTCTTCAGTTACTGCTACAATCTGTAGAGCTAGGTCTCCACGTTATTTTGGTTCCTCTTCTGAATCTGAGTAGGGTAGATTCAAAACATTCTCATTGTGTGTTGCAACTTCCTAGCCCTTTTCACTGAAATCCAAGTTCCTTTTTACCTTCTTGGATTTGGAAGAGGAGGGATGCTGTTTAGCTGCTGTTGGGGATATAGCTCTTCTCTTTCTTCTTCCACTCCTTGGTGTGATGGAATTTTTGGCAGAAGACTTCCCCTTCTCTTCTAGATGAAGGCCTATCTCAAATCCATTCCAAAAAAACAAATAAGGCCATGCCATATTCCTCCTTTTTAGCAAATCTTGGATCAACAGTTGGATACATCCATGGTGAGATAGTCTACTAACAATCTTGGTTGGCTGGACCTTCACTTGGTGTGCCATCTTTCCCAAACTTTTGTGTAAGTAAAAGGGAAAATTTAGTGGGCTATTACCTATGAAGTGGTTCATTAACTTGAAATGGTAGATCATGGCTCTGTTCTATGTTCCTTCACATGTTATGTAGACCACAATGTCCTTCAACAGTTGCTTCCACCTCTCTTCTAACCAATATTATGGCACACTCTTCTTGCACACCACTACTCTATGCTTAGGCTTTAGGTAAGACCTGAACTCTACATATTTTGGTATGGTGGTTTTGAACCGTTTTTCTCCTGTGCCAGGGAGTTAAGTCACTTCAGTGATTAGTTTTTCATCTATGTGAAATTCCTCTTTGCCTATGACTGTCTTAGAGCCATCAAATGAGAGGGAAAATGCCTCAGCCACCTGCTGATGGGAACCTTGTATCTTCTCAAAAAACCTGTAGCATCCATCATCTTGAAAAATTTTACAAACCTCTGGATGTTCTTCCAAATAGCTGATATCTCCCAAATCCTATTTGAGAGCAGGTCCTCCCTTCTTCATCTTGATGAATGCCACTCTTGGGTACCTGCAAAAATAATTTTATGTTCTTTTTGACAGTGTGTTAGCAGGCTTCTTCTTAGAGATGGATTTTCTAGTGGAGAGGAATGCTAAGGTTGAAAGTGAAATGTAATGGATTTTTTGGCACTGATTATGAGGGTTTTTGATTTCATGATGGATGGTGAGGTCATAAGGTGATGGTTGTAGTTGATATTCTCGATCACCCTTGCCTAGCAATCATATTTCAAATCATCCTGTATACTCGGTGATATTTTCTGCTATTCTTTTGGACAGGTGCAAAAAAATGGAGGTTTCAAATCCTATCAGTCCTTTATCAGTTTTATAATGACCTCCTTCACTTAGTTCCACACGCAGTTATCCAGAATTATGTCTTTTTGGTGGTTTATCATGCCCTTTACTGATCATTTATCTTCCTGAGGGGGTTTGATTTGACCATTTTCTAACCGTTTCCACATTTTAGCTTTTCAGTGGTTAACAACCTTCGGATTTTTTTCTACTAGCCACTGAAACGATGGCATTCAGTGGCTAATGAAATGATATCCCTTTCGCCTAAGCCACCGAAACCATTTTCCCAGTGTCGTGGTGAAACCCAGCTTTTAGCAGATAGTGGCCTTGCTGAATATTCTTTTTAACCACCGAAAACTAGTCCTTTCGGTGGCTAATAAAAATTCATAGCTTTCGCCTAAGCCACCGAAAGCGTTTTTTCCCCAACACCTTTTCACCTTCTTTCGGTGGTTAAAGCATGTCTTCAACTATTCACTAAGATGCTGAAAGCATCACCTTTTTGTGGCTAATGAGATGTCTAAAGTATAACCTAAGCCACTGAAAGCGCCTTTACCCATGTCGCTTTCTACCTGCTTTCAGTGTTTAACACCATCCTTGGTCCTTTCCCTAAGCTGCCAAAAGCAACACTTTTCCGTGGCTAATGAGTCATTTGATGTCTCACCTAAGCCACCGAAATTGTTTTTTGCATTTTACTCACTCGGGACCGCTTTTGGTGGTTTACTTTTATACTATGTTAAACCATTAGCTGCCAAAACATAGCCTTTTGGTGGCTAATGAGCTATTAAGAACTTTTCCTAAGCCACCGAAATATATAACTTCTAAATTTTTCAACCATATAAAAAACAGAGACCTTCGAATTGTTAGTCATCCCCAGATCTTTCATTACATGAATCAAATTCTTCATACTATAAAAATAAATTTATTTTGGGAGATAAAAGGTGCGTTATGAACAATATTCTTCGAGACTCCGTTCCATCCCACAAACCACCTTGCGGGTAGCTGTGAAAGTTAACTTTTGGACTTACTTGAAGTACCCCTCAGGTATATATGGAGTCGCATTTTCACATAATTTAATTCATTCACATTCCACATTAATTTAAAATATACCAAGAGACATTTGCAAAACATTCTTTCAAGCACATGCAAGCACATTATTTTCTCTGTTGACTCCATTTAGGGCACTGGTGATTTATTTGATCTATTCTTTCGATTATATATATATATTGAGTGTCATTAATAACCACTTATACTATGAAACGAGAACTCGAAACAGTTCTCATTTTTCTCTCTCCTAATTTTAGGAGCTATTTTTACCTCCATTTAAAAAATGGTTGATACCAGTATCACACATTTTCATTTTAAGGCATTTTTTGGGCATTTGAATCATATTTGTCGTAAAATATTATTACTTTCTATTTTTAAGTGTGTTTTTTAGACATTTAACAAAATAGCATACACTTAAAAGCAAGTTATATTGAAAAACATATACATTTTGCAATTTTTTCTTTAAAATAAAGACATTTACAACCATTTTCAACGGATTTTCATAGAATTTTTGTATAAAAATGATACTATTTCATACTATATTCCAAAATGTTACGGTTCACATAAATTCATGAAAAACTATAGCATATATTTGTAAATGACATATTAAAAACAATATATATACAGAAATTTTATTTCTAAAATAAAGTTTGAAATTCAAAACATTACTAATATATCTTATCAAAAGTATTACTAATCCTGGGGACCTAGTTACATTGTTCCTCAACAAATATGACCAATACTTATCAGTAAGTTTCATAAAATATATGTTTATAGTTTTACAGATTCATTGATTTGTGTTGTGGGTGTGAATAAATATATAATAGTACTGAAAGTACTTGTTGGATGAGACTTATTCAGAGGCTTTACCACTCCGGGGCAAGAAAATTCCTTTTATTCAACATCCCGTATTTGTGATGCACTCCATCTTCGAGGTTTCTTAGGTATAGTATAGCCAATGGAAAATGTCTAGATATAGAAAAAGAATTGGCTAAGGAATATAATGCCGGTCTCAAACAACTGCTTAAACACAAGAAGCAGACACTACAAGGAGAAATAATTCTACAACTGCATGCTTATAATCTTCTTCTGTCTGTAATTGAAAACAACCAATCGTATGATACATAGAAAGTTAACTGAGAACACACATCTATATTTTTGTTTATTTGATATAAAATATTGTTTGAAATGATGAAGAATACTGTGAGTGACATACTGCAAGTTTGGTATTGGGTGTAGGATTTGTGGAGACAAGGTCTGCTTGCTTTGGTGTAGGGGTGTTTAACGCACAAGTGAGATGTGGGCAATGGAAGGCCAGGCAAAGGAAGTGGGAAGTGATGAAAATTACAAAGCGTTTATTTGCAAGGATCCAAATGCGTACGTGTTTTGGGATGAGCTTCACCCCACCGAGAGAGTGTATGGCATCCTTTCTCACCAAATATGGACTGGAAATTCATCAGTGATATCTCCATTTAATCTCTCGTCTCTGGTTCTCGGCAAGGGCAAGGGAAAGGGCTATAGCTAGGGCAATGGCATGCATACGCCTCCTTAACCGTAACACCACCCACTCACACTCTGTTTCCTTTAACATATTAAAGTTTAGAATTGTGAGAGTTGTTGTTGTTATTATTTATGCTCTTTTATATTTACAGTTTCCAATCCTTCTTTCTTTCATGTGGGGTGTGATTTAATACAAACTATGGAGTCTCATTATTTCCTCTATATGTACCCAAATAAGAAGCAAAAGTTAGTTTTCCATGGTAGGAAGTAGTGGGTCGAAATTACAATCATTTCAATTATTTTTTTCATATTTATTTGTTTATTTTTTAAAATACCACATAAACTTCTTGCCATATTGCTTAATGGCTTTAAAAAGTCTTATATAACAAAATTCTCTAAAACAAAATGATCCTTCAAATTAAGTCAAATGTAGATGTGTTGAACATGCTTATTTCTCATAATTAATATAGTTACATAAAATACAACTGGTTAAATGATATGGAATGTATTACATAAATCAAAGTGATGTGTCACTAGACTCTTCTTACTCATGTATAAGTAATTTATTTTAGCTTCCTATAAATCAAGTGCAACTAGTCAATTAATTGGGATATATGGTAAACTCATATGATTATTAATAATATTGTTATTTTTTTAGGAAAAGCCAAAAAATAGAGTAAGTGATTTTTCATGAACATTTCAAAATACAATATAAGTGTGAACATTTCAAAATAATCATATATTACATTACCAAAGGGTCATCCCTCATTGGCGCCATGATTTTGATAATTACATCGCCCGTGAGGGGCATCCCTTTAGCACCTGAGGGAGCGACGCTCCCCTTAATACGACGATGGAGGAGGTGGAAGGGGGAGGGGGAGGAGGGTGGAGGGGAAGGGAGGAGAATATTTTGAATATTTATATGAAACTTTGAAGGCGAAGGCAAAGGAGACATTTGCAATTGAAACTCTGAAGGAGATTTTGAATATTTATATGAATCATTTGTTCTTGAATGGTCTAGTATATGATTTCATTATGAATCACATCATAATTTCTTTGATTTTATATGGTTAGAGTGGTGAAATTATTTATGAAATATTTTTGTTTGTTTAATATGCAAGTTTCAAAAAAGTTGTAATTTATCTTTTGGAGAAATATTTTTTTCCAATTTAGGGGTTGATTTTAAAGTTTTGTTAAGCAACAGTATGGGATGTTTAGGCCATGGCTCTATTTTTTACCCCCCAAAAAAAACATGTATACTGGTATCAACACTTTTCTATTTGGGGGTGTTTTTGGTGTTTTTTATGCAAAAATCATCTTTTTATCCCTAGAGTTCTCGTTCTTAGTATAAAGTTCTCGTTTCATAGTATAAGTGGTTTACTATGCTTATCTGCTTTAAATCTTGCATCTTGTTATCTTTTTCTTCCACTGGTTAATTTAAAACTCCTAAACAACTTAATCAATATAACACCATCACACTAAGTAATTATCCTTAGTAATTTAATAGGGTCTACCCCCGTTGGCTTCGTTAGGATTTAGCCTAAACAAAGGAGTCAAAAACAAGGTGATAGCCTTGACTCAAGACTTTCCCCTAAGGACACACCGAGTGGCTTGAAGATTTCTGCCATGTAACCCAGGTGTGTGAAAGGTGGAAAAAAAATTTGGTGCCGTTGCCGGGGATAAATATTTTTATTCCTGATTACAACTTAGCTTAAATTTTTTCTAAACAACTAAAAGGATAAAAAATTTGATTGATCTTGTCTTTAAAAAAAAAACATAAAAATTATAACTCGATCCATCTAGCGACTCCACTGTCTAACATCCCTCCAAGAATTTCTACCCAAAGAAACCACCAGTAACTATTCGATCCTCTCCCTTATCCAGAAAGGTTTATTAGAGAAAGATTGAATAGGAAGAATTCTTGTAGAAACCTTGAAGATATATGAGACAAATCCCTCTCAGATATCCATCACTTATTTGTAGAGAGTCATGTTCACCAATCTCAAGAAATGATGGAACTATTCAAACCCCTTGACTTTTCTCAGATAGCAGGTGCTCCCCACGCCATTCCAAAAGATGCTATCAAGAAGATCCTTATATTTCAGGGAAATAATGCCATCACTGCCAAGTCTCACCTTCGAAAGTTTGAAAACAACCTGGTCAGTTATTGCAATGATGCTTCCCATGTCCATGACGATGTCAAAATGAATCTCTTTGTTTTAGCCTTAGAAGATGATGCTAACGAGTGGTACCTCGACCTAGATGATGATTCACATAAAACTCTTAGCGAATTGAAATATGGTTTTAGGAAGAAGTGGGGAGAAAAGAAGGAACCAAGACATCTGCTTGCTACCCTTTATAGCATAAAGAATATGGAGAATGAAACCATGGATGAATTTAACACTAAATTCAGGCTTGTGGTTGCAGACCTTCATAGAGAAATCAAGCCAAAAAATGCCTCTATCCTCATATCCTTCACCGGTGACTTAAGGTACTAGTTGAGAGATAAAGAACCAGTCGATCTGAAAACTGCCCAGGGATTAGCCGAGAAAATAGAAAATAATATGAAATATTCAGGCAAGTCCAACATTCTAGGTTACACTAGGGGAAACAATTCCTGCAACAAAGAGACCAAGGGTAAATCCATTGAATCATAAGAAAATGGAACTTCTAAATATCCCATGGAAAAAGCTGACAGACATGATAAAAAACTTGGTTACTAGTCAAAACCAACTAATGGCCAATCATTTTGCACAATTGAATCACATGCATAATAGATTGACCACAATGGAAAGGAATAATGGACATAGGAACTCTCAGCCCAAGCAGAATCAGATGTATCAAAATAAATTTCCTCAGTAAGAGCCTAGGATTCCAAACCAGTTAGACTCAGCTAACATGGTGGAAGAACTAATTCCATGGTGTAGACCCTGTGAACAATTCCACCAAGAAAGCACTTGTTATGTTGCAAATCAAGTCATGTAACATGGACTTCCTGAGGTCAGTATTCAGGAAACAACTTCAAGCGAGCCTGATCATATATACATGGTAGTCCAGGCCTACCCTTTGTCACGAGCTAAACAGTACAAACCTAAGGATGAAACCATTGCAGAATCTTATAGTGAAACTTATGATGAAAACTATAATGTACATGATGGGACTCCTATGTGTTCTCCATATAATGATGACAGTCTGGAAGGTTTACTACCTTATGACCTTTTCTCTAAAGAATATGAGTATGAAACAAGTATAACTTGGAGCATGATACAAGTGACAAAGAATCCCTTATCTCCGGCAAAGATGTTGATGAGGAGTCTCGGACATTCATGGAAAATCTAGTCAATGACATGAATAAAGAAGAAAATAATGAACTAGAAACTTTTGATGGTTTTGTTTATGTTTATGTTTATGGCATATCTAAAGGAGAGAGCATGGACCATGTGGCCTTAGGAAACTTTGATATGGAAAAGGAGCATGCATTTTATCCATATGATCAGTCTGAGCCATATATCAGTATTAGTAATGAAGACAAAGAGAACTTGATATCGGAACTTGATATTAGTAATGAGGAATCCATCACATCTGACATAGATGGTGGTGATGACTATTGGGATTTTTCTAGATATCTTATTAATAATCCTATCTATGATATATCCATCAAGGGGAGTGTTTATTTAGAAATTTTTGGAATTCCAATCTACTATACTTCCATAGAGGGAAGCATCGATCTAGAGACCTGGGAAAATCCTAGTATGGAAAAGCAACATTCAAAACTCTTATATGATCATTCAGAGGCACACAAAGGTATCAATAATGAAGACATGGAGAAGTAGTGTTGTGAAAAGACAGATGTGATGTAGTTAGTAGAATATCAATCTCAATTATCATATTCACATATAAAGTTTCCTCATTATTTGGAGCTGCTTGGAGCTTATGCAATGAGTTATCATCCGATAATCCTTGATGATCAGTATGATGGTGCAGTCAATCTACCTCATCACTCTGATTTGTATATCAACCCTATACAATCATGGATAGAAGTAGCTTGTGCAAGCACCTACCAGTTTGGAAAGAAGTTTGACAACATTATTCATTCCTATCAATTTCCCATCCATCCTTCCCATTCCGGATCATCACGCAGGTTTGCATTCTCTAAATAAGGTATCCTTACTTTGGCTGGTAACCAAAGACAAGGAATTTTTTTTTATGTTAATAAAATGCTTAGGTGGTTACATTGGATTTCTGATTACACTTAACCCTTTTTATATCATGCTTAGAGTAGGAAAATAAGCTCCTTGAAAGAGAGCATTTACTTTCTACATTTCTATTTTGTACTTAGCTATAAACAAAAAAATTCTTTCATCAATTAGCTATATCTATTCGGTTTGAATAAATTGGCTTAATTGTTCATTTGGTTTTTATATAAAGCTTGTGCTATAAGGTTTTCTTGTCAATTTGAGATGTTTTTACAGGGTGTATAAACCAGAGATTCTGGTGTTCTCGTATCCCCTCCTTGTCTTATGACCAGATCAAGCACACATCCCACAGTTGGAGCCATATGTTACCACCTAAGTTGTATTTAGTGGTTTTTATCAAGTGATCCTAGTGAACCAGACAAAGATGATTTGTTTGGACTTCAGAAGACCTTCGGAAGTGTTTCTTAGAAGTCCTTGTTGTACTATATCACATGTTCATACCCCCTTGGGGGAGTTGTAATAAATGTTCTAGCATGATAGTGTCTATAAAAGACTCGGTCTCTTAGAATTTATTTTTCTATCCGATCAGCCCAAGGTGTTTTTTCCCTTGGTTATTATTGGTTGTTAAATAAACGACTGATAATTTCTGAGTTTTTCACTCAATACCTCCAAAGTTGGGGTGGTCGGCTTGACATTTAGGCCTATTGAGGTTATTAGAGTCTATGTGTCAATGTATAAACATGCTAGGCATCATGGTTGAGTCATATGAACATGTCTAAGTCCCCCTAGGTTTTTTTTTTTCAGTGTTTTTTATTAAAATTTCATTTTATCATGAAATTTCTGATTTCTATCAAAACATTTCTCTCTTTGTTGCTGCAATTCAACCAATTGATACATCCTTCTCTGAGTTGGATGGGTTTCGGTTTCTTCTTCCTGTAACAATATCATCACTGAAAAACTCAAGGAACTAGGAAATATTACCTTAGAACCATAAACCAATTGGAATGGTGAAGTTCCAATGGATTTCTTTACACTGATTCTGTTAGCCCATAACTCATGACTCAATTTTGTGTTCCAGGACTTCTTGCAATTTTGCAACATCTTTTTGATGATCCTAATCAGGCTCTTATTTGAATATTATGCCAACCCATTTCCTTGTGGATATTAGGTTGTGGAATTCCCCAAATGTATGTGATATTTGAAACATAAATCAACCATATTATTTGATTTAAATGCAATAACATTATCAATGATCAACTTCCAGGGAACCCCAAACCTTGACAAGATGTGCTCCTCTAGAAACTTCATAATTAATGTCTTGGTGGCCTGCCTAGTTGGGATGGATTCAATCCATTTATTGAAATAATCAATGGTAGTGAGAATCCACCTGTGCTACCCTGATGAAGATGGGTTTATTTATCTAGTGAAATCCATCCCCCATTGCTGGAAAGGGGCCTCAACATGTACTAGATTCGGAGGTAACGGCAGAAGCTTCTTTCTTCCTTCAAATATCTAACACTTATGGAAGGAAGAAACCTCTTTGTGAGTATCAGAAAAGATAGTGGGCCATTAAAACCCTGGCGTCATGATCATATTCATAGTGGTCTTCAAATAATGATGACCTCCACATTCTATTGCATGAAACTCTTCAATGAGCTTCTTTGTCTCCTATTCATTTACATAGTTCAGTATGACTCCTCCTGGCTCTTTCCAATACAAATTTCCATTTAAGATGCAAAATTTTGATGCTTTTTTGTTTGAGGAACCTGGCCTTTGTTCTATCCATATGTTGTGGAGCTTGTAGATGTTGCAATATAAATACAACATCAGTATGCCATGGGGATGATAGGAAATTATCAGACACTTGTGGTTCTAGTTGTTCCTTATGTCTTTTCCCTTCTGTCGATAATTCAGTAATCATGTCTAGGCTGATACCACCACATTTAGATCGTGTCATGAGTCCAGTTAGTCACTGGCCTTTAATCATCTTCATGGGTTTAGTATCCAAGTCATATTCAAGTAATATTTCTATCCATTTCCCCCTTCTACCCTCAGGGTCTGGTTTGGTTAGAATATCCTTTACTGCATTGGTGGGGACATGAGAATTAATATGAGAATGAAAGATGTATACTCATAAGTCCTTCAAGACCTACACAAGAGCATAATCCTGCTTATCCATGATGTTGTATTTTAGTGGATCATCTCTCGACGTTTTTCTATATAAATAAATGGGCTGCTCATTTCCTTCATGGTTCTTCTATAAAAATACCCCTTCCACTGTGTACTTTGAAGCAAACAAGAATATGAGGAAAATTTTGGAGAATTCAGGTCTTGCCAACACATGTGCTTCCGAAATAGCCTTCTTTATGTCTTCAATTTATTGTTTTTCTTCAAGTGTCCAATTTATCTCTTTGTCCTTTTCTAGCATGTTAGTTATACACCTTACTATCTCAACAAAGGTAGCAATTAACATTCTTAGGAAATTCACCTTTCCCAGAAAGGACTGGACCTCAACCTTATTCCGAGGGAGTTCCATTTTATATATTACCTCAACTCTCTTTGGGTCTATTTTGATGCCTTCCTAAGAAATTATGTGCCCAAGTATATTCCCATCCTTTATTGCAAAGTATGACTTCTTTGGATTCAAAAAGATTCCAAACTTTCTACACTTCATGAACATTCTCATCAGGTGTGCAATGTGCTCCCCATCAGACTTTGAAAAGACAGTGATTTCATCCAAATAGATGACGAAAATTTGTTCTTGGAAGGTTTCCCCCACATTCATGAGTCCGAATGGAATTTTTTCATACATAAAAGTGCCCTAGGGCATGGTTAAAGTTTTCTTCTCTTGGTCTTCTAGGTGCACCATGATCTGATTCTAGCCTGAGAAGTTGTCCACGGCGGAGATCCTTTGAGATCCCACTACCATCTGTAAAATGTAATAAATATTAGGAAGAGTATAATGATCCTTTAAGGAAACTCTACTCAGATTTATGAATTCAATTCATATCCTTATCTCTCCATTCTTCTTCCTTACTAGGACCACATTGGCCACCCACCTTGAAAATATAAAGGCCACAATGATTTTTTCCTCGAATAGTTTCTTTATTTCCCTTTCCACCAAGGGTAGCATCTTTGGATTCATTCTCCTTAGATTTTTTCTAAAAGGAATTTCATCCCTTTTTATTGATATAGTGTGATGGATTATACTTGTTTCATAAGACTTAATATCACTATAGCTCCAAGCAAACACAGCTAATTACTCCTTCATTAGTAAAATTTAATTGAGTTTAGCCTCAGGTGAGAGTGCTATTGATATTTTGATCAACTTTGGATGCTCTTTTGTCCCAATATTAACATCTTCCACATTCTCAGAGCTTGGGACAAGCTGAGGTTCCTTGGAAACATCATTTGGGTCAAAAATATTTTCTAAAGGAACCAAACCCCTAGGGATAGAGTAACCTTTGAGCTATAGGATCTCTTTTCCATGGATATTAGTTATATATTCCTGTTGTCCATCAATCCCCTATGTTTTTTTCTTAATAGCCTTTTCAATTTCACTTCCAACAACACCCTTAGAAGGGACATTGATATCATCATGTGGCCATCAAACTCCCCAGTGAGAGTTAGGAAAGTATGAATATGTTTGTCATCTTCTAAAATACCTTCCATCTCTTAACATTATTTGGGATACATGGTCTCTTCCTAACTTTAGCTTCATATTTTCTATTGGGTGCATGGGAATCTTGAAAACAACAGCAGAAGTGGCCAATGAATAAACTATACAATTCTATAATATGGGAAGCAGATTAAAATTGCATTCTTCAAAACACTGTATCAAGTCTTGGGAAACATTTATGTAACTTCTCATTCTGGGAGGTATTTCCTGATACTCACCTTGCATTTGTTAAATTACCAGCTCAGAGTCGCCGTGTATCCCCACCCTGCTAACATGGAAACCATTCACTATTTGAATTGCTAACATCATAGCCTCATATTTTTCCTCACTATCTATACAATCAAAGGCAAGTTTCTACGAATAATTTAAATCTCTCCCTCCTAGTGGTCTCACCAAAACTCTAGCTCTTGCTCCTTCCCTGCATATTGCCCCATCAAAACTTACATCCCACACTCCTTACAGTTCCCCCTAAGTGGGTATAAAGAAAACATTCTATGAACTGCAACTGTCTATGCCTCCTTTTGTAAAGAAAATACTTGATCCCATCTCAGTATCCAATGAATAGATGGATTAGTTGTTTGGATTCTCTACATTGGTCACCATGTATGCTAACTTTTGCTCCCTAAAAATCTTTCTTTGTATTCGAAAGACAGGGATGGTGGAATAGGACATATCCATTTGAAGAGAACCCTTGAACTTGACTTTGTTGGAATCAAAGGAAAAAATGTATTTGTATGGTCTGGTCACTTCCAATCCCAGTTTATCCATGATCATCTTGGGATTCAGATTGCGGGAGGCTCCCGAATCAAGCATGGAATTATGAAAAATGGAATTATGAATGTTTATACTGAAATAGAAGGGAGGAATGTATTCATTAGATGGATCATCTATGTGGGGAAAGAATAGGATAGTAGGGATATCGTATTGAAGTTTAATGGATTATGATATTTCAAATATTTCTCCCGGAGGGTTTAACACAGTTTCAATATTGGAATGATATTCAAAGTTTTTTAATAATTCAATAACAGGGACATATATTTTAGTCTTTGCAATTTCCGCCTCTAGACTGAAAGAGGTTTTTCCTTGATCATATATCCTTGGGATATCTTCTTTATTTTCCATTTCTTTGTGTTTTGTTACATTTTTCGAGTTGTCTTTAGGAGGTGTATTATTTTTGGGCTTACTTGTAGAGGCCTTATTTCCCGCAACTTTATTCCTCATAACAGGGACATCTCTATTTATCAGGCCAATCTTCCTCTGTAGATCCATGCTAGCAAGCTGATATCCTTTCTTAAACTCCTTTGTTTCCTTAGGAGACAGCTCCCCCACTTCTTGACAGGAATTATCATACTCTTCTTTAGTAAAAAATGTAGAGGATGAGTCAGTGTCTAACTAGTGGATATCGTCCGCATATTGATTTTCATATTCTTTCTCCACATAATTCTCTTGAAATGGGGGCCTGATAGGTGGATTGGGAGGGTTTCACTGATCTCTCTATATATTTTGGAGGATCTGTGGCCTTCTAGCATTCTAATTTCTATTCTATTTATCTTGATTTTCCCTAGGAGGTGGTCTGTTAAACACAAAGAGTATCTCCATCAATTTTTCCATGTCCTTCATCATCCCGTCCATTCTTACCTCTTGTGAGTTATAGGAATAGGGATGCATGGCTTATTTATCCTTCATTCTATCTCCCTCTTCTCTTCTCCATTCTCCCTCATTCCTCCTCTTCTTTCTAGCAGCAATCGGGTTTACCTCTAAGTCTATGGCATATTTCATCATATCGGCTAATGAGGTTCACCTTCTTTCACTTAACAACAAGGTAAAATCACTATAAAAGGCTTCATCATATTGAATTTGGGTAGAACCAAGGGATTTTTGAACTGGGAAGGGATGGCATTATATGTCTTCATAAACCTGTCAGAAAATTATTGCATGGATTCACTCTCACTCCTCATCATAGAATGGTATTGGGACAACTACTGCTTAATATTTTTCTTGTATTCCCATTTCTCCTCGAAAGAATATTCAAAATATTGATAGTTCATAATGGAGTTGTCTGGGATATTTTTGAACCATTTCCTTGCTTCTCTAGCAAGGCTTTGGTAAAACAATCCAACCTTAAAATCATCATGGTCTACTTCCTCTAGGTCTACCCAATCTGCAAACCATTCCAAGTAGTCCTCAGTTGAATATACCCTTTCCCCACTAAATTGTTTGATCCTTTGAGAGTATCTTAGAGGGAGGTCGTGAAGAGCGAGAGGAAGAAGTATAGGGGAAAACCTATTAGCCATCCTTGGGACTATAGAAGGGTTTCCAAGGGGCTTTGAAATTGGTTTGAGAGAAGCTACTTTGTTGTGAGGAACTATAGAAATGTGAGGGGTTGTGATATTGGAAGATGATGACTGATTTAGATTAGAAGCAGTGGGAGATAGGGATATGGTAGCGGGATTCTCTATGGAGGTGGGGTTTAATGCAGTTGATTCAGTGGAAAAAGGGGCACTCTAAATCAAATAATGGTTTTGAATCCTTACCTAGAGATTTTTAAATCTCAAGAATCCAGGAAAAATGAGAGAACTCAAATGCATAGGGGTCTAAAGATGCTTTAGAGAGGCTGGACTGAGACTTGGTCCTATAGAAATTTGGCTCAAATTCTTCACCGCAATGCTCACATATATCGTGAATGTAAAAAACACCTTCAATGGGTAGGGAAATTGTTTTTTCGAACTATGGTATAACTGACCTTTGCTACTTCTTGGCCTTCCAAAGCAACATCTTTTTATCAGAAAGTTCTCCAAAAGGCTCCGCATTAGGATTTATCCTCGTATTGATCCTTCTTGCCACTAGTATTCCCAGTGGAGTAACTTTCCAAAATATTTGAGTGGAGTTACCATAGAATATACAACCAATATGTGTCTATGACATGTTTCTCATGCAGGTGGTAGAACTAAAACAATGTCATTTTCCCAAGAGATAATAATGATTATTTCCCCAAAAACAATGCCAATATGTTATCACCAAATAATTTTCCTATGGTTGTGGTAGGAAATTACTAGGGTAACCATTTCAAACCAATCTTTATACTCTATTCTAGCCTATACAGTCAGAGAGGGATCTCTCTTTGTCATAGGAAGATTCATACACACTTATAGATTTAAGAAAGCACTCAAAATGATAGATTTCTGAAGGGAACGGGTATTTAAGGTTTTAAAGAGGGTAAGACAGACAAATAGAAAATACCATTGGGTAATGGAGTCAAATCCTGAAACTTTCAAGGGCTTACAACATAATGATTGGAGATAACATTTGTCATCTAAGGAAAAGTAAGTGTTAATAGTTAGCCAAATATATTTAAGAGATGGAAAGGGGAAAAGAGAAGAATCCCAATGAAACATGAGGCACCTATATGTGGATGAATCTCCTGAAACACCCTTAGTAGAAGAAATAGTAAAGGATGATAACTGAAATGGAGCATCTAATAGAGGGTTGATTCCAAGACATTTACCTTAAACACATAAAAAATGCATGATCTGATGTAAGGAGTTCTTAACAAAGAATAGATTCCTTGCATGCAAGTAGAAACACATTAACATAAACTACACATACATGGAAATGAAGAACATAGGAAAACACATACTAAATATTGAACACTGTGATGAATGTCCGACAACCATTGAGTAATTTGCATTAATACTTCTGAGAAAAGTTTAGGAGTTACAAAACCAAGCACAGAGTCTTCCAAAATGAATGTCCAACCCTTTTTCCCTCTACTGAGGCTTGATTTATGTAGTAATACACTCTCGAGACCAACCTTGAAACACAACCAAAATTAGTTATGATGTGGGAATCAAAACACATACACACTAAATCCTAAGAAATCATGAGTTGGAAGATTCTCCATGATCACAAAACAAAACATGAAAGCATGATGGGATGCGCATGATAGATCATAATGAAAAAATTGGCATCGGGGACTTAGACCCACTTGATAAAAAGGATAGTTTAGAGCATCCCCAAAAAAAATGCAATAATTTTATTCTTCCTTCCATCTTTCAATCAATGATATATATGCTAGACATAGGTTTGAATCTTACTTGCATCTCGACTATCCAATGGTTATGCTTTACCTGATTTTGCAATTATCCAATTTGACTTAATCCATCTCTAGTTCTCATCGCCAAATGATCCTATGTCGTGGATCTAAAATCCACCCTGATCTCCACCGTTAAAGTTTGTTGGGACTACCATATTTCGCAGATTGGGAAATATACTTAACTCGTGCACATGTTTCCATTTTCTGCACTGTTGATCTTAAGTGGAATATTTTTTATCCGTTGATATGAGATTAAAGCCATGGAATATATATCACGGAAGGTGAAATTTCAACTTTCTGCAACCAAATTTATGTATTTTCTTCTTCGACCCTTTTCTTGTGGGATCATTTTGGATTGTTGATCCCGCGGATAATGGAAAGCAGGTTCATCAACTTTTATGACCAAAATTTCTCCTTTTTCTCCTTCTACCTTTTCTATTCCTCCTTTTTTATTCCACCAAATAGTGGAAATCGGATCGCAGAGAGAGGTTTTTCCAATTTCTTGAGGCTCTATTTTTATCTTTTCGCTCCCGCCTTTTGGATTCTGCTTTTTTTATAGAAGGATTGTATCCAAGGTCATGCCTAAGGATTTTTTACCATTTTGACATTTAGGCTTAGGAACAAGCTTTCTAAACACTTCAAACCCTCTTTCTGCATACCTCTAGGTCATAAGATATGAAATTTTTTCCCTTAACCCTCATTTTTTATCGGCTTACTCTTTTGAAATTAGTGTGGAGGTATTTGTAAAAATCCTCAAATTTTAGCACGGGTACTAACAGATTGGACCTGACAATATCTTACGTCGATGTGTCCTACCGCGTGAACAGGAAAGGGTACTGACAGAAGCACATGAGGGGGTTTCAGGAGGACACTATGGATGTTGTACAATTTCTAGGAAGAGACTTCTAGTAGGATTGTGGTGGCCAACTCTATATGGTGATGCAACAGATTATGTGAGGACTTGCATTGTTTGCAAAGAAAAAAGGAAGTCGTCACAAAGGGATGAGATGCCCTTAGTAACTTAGGTAACACTACAACCATTTAAAAAATGGAAAGTGGATTTTTTGGGCCTAATCAACCCAGTAGGGAAAAGGACAGATGCATGATATAACATTATAATGATATATTATTTGACAACATGGGAGGAAGCCGCACCTGTGGGAGATTGCAGTACTATGACTATAGAAATGTCTCTATTTGACAATGTTGTCACTCGATTTGGTTGTCCAAATATATTGATGAGTGATCATGGGATTCATTTAATCAATCACTGCATCAGCACACTGACAAAGGAGTTCCAAGTTCAGCACAAGAAGAGAACTCCTTATCATCCACAAGATAATGGAATAATTGAAGCATTCAATAAAGTGTTGGAGCATCCAATCACAAAGGTTTGCAACACAAGACATGATGATTGGGATATAAATATTCTAGTGATCTTGTCGGATTATTGCAATACCTGCAAATGGTTGACAGGGAAAACAACATTCAAGTTGGTGTATGGGCAAGAAGCAGCGATGCCAATGAAAGTTATTGTTCCATGTTTGCTCATTGCAATGGCGACAGGGATGGATCATGAAGGAGCACTGGAAGAATTTCTAACTCAGTTGGTGCAGCTAGAATAAGATCATTTCATCACTATATTTCACCAGCGTGTTGAGAAAGATCGCCAGAAAGCATGGCATGATTGACACATAAGAAACAAGCACTTCCAGCAAGATGATATGGTGCTGCTATATGATAGTAAGTTTGCAAAAATCCAAGTAGGTTGGAAATGAATTGGTTGGGTCCTTATGTAATCAATTTAATTACTGACAGAGGCATGGTACAACTAAAATAGTTAAATGGTGTGATGTTTCCTAAGTTAGTAAATGGAAGCTGACTCAAGCCCTACCGAGAGGTCCCGGTGCGATGCAATGTTTGAGTCTATGCACAATAAAAAAATGCATGAGATGGTACTAGGGAGGTTGGCGCACTAGAAACCATTGGAAGCACAAGAAAAAGTGTTGAATTCTCAGCAAGAAAGAAGTATTACGAAGTTCACAAGGATGCGATAGGGTCAAATCAAGCAGTTAATGCAGAAGTTAAACTAGTTGGTTGGCAGCGACGATGGACGAGACGTGCATTTATGGTGATTCTGACTGCTAGATTGAGTGTATCCATGGTATATTTGGTTGATGAGTGGAGGATTTTGTCATGATGATTGACAATATTTTGCATAGGTAATGAGCTATAAGAGTTGGTGGGTGCGATTTTGAGGAACCATTGTGATTGTGAGTAAGAAGAGAAGAGAAGAGTGTGATTGATGAACATAGTTAGAGTTTGTTGAGAGATTGTGAGAGATTGCATTGATGGAACACGTCATTTCAAGTGGGAGAATCCATGATTTTCCAGCAATTGGTATGCAAATTGAGGAGGAGGGGAAAACATGGAATTGGGATTGTGATAGGTTTCATGGAGGAACAGGAGGGCCAATTGGCTGAAGTCACCTGCGCAAAAGAAAAGGAATACCAAAAACTCAAAAAAAGTGGAAAAGGAAGAAAGAGGGCAGGCAAGGCAATTGACAACTAGAGTTGAAGGATCCATGGCAAGGAATGGGGTGACCACTATTGACATCCCTCGATTTGTTCCCCGATGTAATCTTGGATGTAAGAGGCTAAAGTTAACAAAGAACCAAAGGTATACAATTCATATGTTTGAACTTCCTATGGGGATGCAGTGCACATTTAACATTGTGCCATGTTTGATGCACGTGAAGTATAGTGACCATGACCTTCCGGCATACACTGAGTGCACAACAGATCTATTAGAGTAAAAAAAATGGCAAGATACTGACCCAACAGTGCACACCCCACAACAGTGGGAAATGGGATTGAAAAGTTCAGGGATTTTATGCCTCATACACATGCCACATCTTGGCAGGGTGGTGGAAGCCAATGCATGCGTGAAGCTACTGCTGGCATGTTTTCATGGCAGTTATTTTTGGCTTGACACAAAGGTGCCAGCCACCATGGAGTTGATATCCCAAATTACTAGGTTACCAATGCAAGGACCTTATCTGTCATAGCACTTCTGTGGCAAGGACAATTTGAATAGATTGGCTTCCAACCTGAAGAGGAAATATGGCTTGGATCGGAATAAATGAGCATATGTCACAGATACCATCAATGATCTATGAGTTCACATTGCAACGAATATTCTGGCCATCAAGGTGGTGCGAAATAATCGACCAAATTAGTGTACCTATGGGATGATGGAATGCACTGAGCAGTGTAACAAGGGTGTACATATGAACTGGTCATTATTTCTACTCATCTAATTAAAAGAAGACATAATGTTGTTGTAGGAGCGGAAGCAGACATTTAATTACGATTGGTTGTTGATTTTGATTGCTTTAGTCACATGGATGGAGCATGCGGACTATCAAGGCATGGTTGTCGAGGTCTCCTGAGTATACAAGGGAACAAGGGATCAAAACTGTTGGTATCTTAGTGAGAATGAGCAATTGCAGGATTTTGTGATATAGTTTTGGCTATATTGGGATGTGCTGTGAGACACAACTAAGAAGATTCAATGCTTATATAAAGAAGCAACAGTAAAATATTGGTGGTTCATCATATTTTCAATGGGACTACATGTCATTCACATACAAGCAAGAAGGGACACATAAAGGTAGTGGTTAGCCAATCAATACAAATTAACTGATGAGGAGTTGGATGCAATAGTACATGACTGGCCTGTTGAGTGGAGAGGATCAGACAGTGTTGAATAAGTGTCAGATGTTGTAGTGGGTCCTCCACCAAATGCTCTAGTGGATCAATTAAAGGTACATGAAAGTGACCAAGATTCGCAAGAGACATCTTTAAGGAATCCAATGATTCGGAGATGGATTGGAAATTTTAGGAAACAAGGACAAGGAACAAATAAGAACAAGGAGAGGTGAGCAGCACGCCACCAATGGAGGATGAGAAGGTGAACCACATCAGTGTGGAAATCACAATAGCGGCTACTGGAAGTGAGGCGTAGCTGAGGCAATGGTCATATGAAGGTTTTCAAGAGGTAAAAGCCCAACTGCAATCTTTAGTTAATGCAGTTTTGGAGAATGTGTCGTAAGCAAATTTTTTGGAGTGAAGGGGCGAGTGGGTACTCCTTGGATGTGGAATTTAAATCCACATCCAAAGAGATCTCCCAATCAAAATTTGAGTAAAAACACAGGGAGATATGTTGAAAATACGAACAAGAAAAGTAGTTTTTTCTTTTCTTCCTCCAAAATTAATAAAGATTATTTTATTATTTTAACTATTATTTTATTAATTTTCCTTAGGAGGCCCATTTTGAGTTGAAATTTCCTCTAATGGGTGTGATTGAAAAATATAACAAGCCAAGAGCTCATCGACTAAGAGAAAATTATCAGTGATGATCACTTACTAAAGTAACAAGAGAGGGAGGAGTTAGAAAAGAATGAAAAATAACACCTCAAGAAGGAACAATGCATCCTAATCATAGAGAAAGTACAATTTTGGGATGATCAGGAGTGGCTAGAGAAATAGGTTTCCTTTGCATGTCAGGAAGTCCCAGATAAAATGGATGACATGGATGTGGAGGCCAAAGCTTAGAGGTTGGGACAGGTCATCGTATACTTGCAGGGAGACCTCAAAGAATTGTAGGTACGTGTGACTATGAGAAAACCCATAAAAAAAGTTGAAGTGCACAAAGGCTCCATTGAATATGCGACAGCACAAATCGAGGAAAGAGAGAAGGAGACAAAGTTGATCACAAATGTGACCTTGTATTTTTGGGGTAGCATGGTTTAGGATAAGAAGTTGCAATAACTGAACACATAGTTGCAGGAACTAGAAGAGCAGTTGGCTATGATGAGGACATCTCTCAGAGAAATTCCCCATGCCGTACAAGTCACCAAAGTGGTGGAGTTAAACCCATTACAACAATGCATAACCAAGGAGCGAGAACATCAACAACATCGCACAGCTTTGTTGTAGGAGTTATAGGACGTTGGTGCACAAATATCTTTCAAGGAAGTAGATGCAATTCAAGCAGTGCAGGAAATTTAGAAAGAAGTGACCACTAAGATTTTAGAACATCCATCTGAGCAGGATTTCTAAGACTACATGGGGATTAGCGACAAGGTAAAGGCTCAAGTGGAAGAACTCAAATAGTAGTATGAGGACTTAAAAATAAAAACAAAAGAATATATTGTTTCCAGTTAACATGGCTTGAGGGAGAGCCAAAATACTATGTTGGGTTGACTTCATCATAGTTTTATAGGTTTGGTCATGATTTTGTAGTTTTTGGTCCGAATTAGTTAGAAATTCGGGTAAAGTGGACCATCTTGTAAAAGGCTCAAGCATATATATAGAAGTAGGAATGTAGTAGGAAATAGATTAGGAAGTCAAGCAATAGATTTTTTTGATTCAGAATATGATTGTATGAGCTTATTGACCTTTGTGGAAGATCCACTCCTTTTGTTATTTGTCGCTACTATGAGGATGGTTTCTGGGAACCTATTTTGATGCGAAGAGTAATATGACATGACGGATTTTTATGGAAACAATTTGTTTTGTGTCTTTCTTCTTTTTTTGGGTTGAATGATGCGATCTAAATGAATCTAGGTTGTAATATGTCTGTTATTTATGAATGATCTGATGTTTTAGATTTCTGAATAATGTCATGCTGATTGATTAGTTTGTGAATAAAGTTAATGATGTGATCTAAATGGTTTATGAGATGAATAAGTCATAGTAGAACCCATTCCTATATCTTTGAGTGATGTTGCGATATATTAACAATAGATGCACAAAATCCATCCTTATTACTATGAAAACGTGGTTCCGACAGTTCTCCCTTGAACATCTCAGGTGAGACTTCATCTGATTCACAGGTTTTGCTAGACAGGGTAAAACCTGGCTGGGTGAGTGTTCAAAGAGATCCCTGAGTTAGGGGTGTCGATGGAGAGTGAACCCTTGTCGACAGAGCTATGTCAACAATTATTTAGTGTGATTGAGTATGCTAAGGTCCTCATGGATATTCCCTTCACTCATATTCAAAGACCCTTCAATGAAGGATGGTTCATGGGGGTGAACCTCCTATTTTTCTTTCTTATTTATTTGATCAACTTCTTGAAGCTCAAGTGGTGATGGGGAAGTTGTGAGAACTCATCAATAGGTACTCCTTCACAGTTCAAGCATCCATCAGTAGATACCCTTTGCTCCATGGTCACAGTAGAATGTGCCTCAGAATGATATTAAATCATTTCAAGGGACTCTTCTTCATTCTCATGTGATGTTTCCTCATATTTTTGAAATTCACTTGCGAGTGACTTTTGATCCTCTTGATTTAATACTTTTTCTACTTCACCACCAACAAAAACTGGTGGCTCCTTGGTCTCCTCCATACTTGTGGATTGTTGACTGTTACTTAATGATTCCACATATTCCTCACTATTCCTAAATCCATACATTCAATCATAATATTCTTAAAAAATAATGGTCTTATGTATCTCTCCATGATCAGAAACTATTACTACCCCTAGATGCAAGCTTACCCGTAAGTTGGCTAGCCATCAATTTGAAACCTTGCATAAGCTTCTTGGTTGTATCATCAAAATATTACTTCATGATTTTATTAACTTTGTACGTACAATCCACAACTTCAATAGGTTATAATACCATTCTTTGATACCACTTTAATTTCCCCACTTGGACTTTTGGAGAAAAGTACAAATTGGGAAAAATTGAGCTTAACTAGTCATGACTCTAGAGGGTTCCAACTTTCACCAAATGGTCCTGAATTTGAATGGAAATTGTATGGTGAGTATTAAAAAATACCAAAGTGGCTTATGGACATTTTTATTTTATTTTATACCTCTGAAACCTTGTTTGGGGTTATGGAGAAATAATGCAAATTTACTAGGAAATTGTGGTCAACTAGTCCTTCTTGGCTTGGTTCCAAACATCACCAAACCTTTCCAAATTTATTATGGAGGTATAATATTGGATTTAAAGCATACTAAAATACCTTATACACTCAATTTTTGAATCATAAATTCATTTGGATATGTTACTCAGTTCACAGAACTTTGGCCAACTTTTAGCTTTAGACTAGTGAAACCCAAGTTGACCCAAATGCACCCAAATGACCTGAAATTATGTATGGAATATATTTATGGGTATAATTAAATATTAATTCATAATATTTAATCTCATACACTTTCCAATTTCTTTTTAAAATTTCTTTTTTACATAGGGAAATAAGGACAAAAACATTAGGAAATCAATGTTAAAACTCCCAAGGGTAGATGACACTTTTGACTCTCTAAATGTAGAAGGACCCTCCCAAATTTGAGAAAAAGTATGAGGATGAATATAAGACATAAATGGATTTATTTAATCATAGGTATTATCTCTGTAAACTGATTATCAACTACAACATCCACATGACCACTTTTAGGGAAATTGCATAACTAGCTGGATTTTGACATATTGAAGATAGAGTAAAGGTTCAAATAAGGATGCCACATATAGAAACCATATATAGCATAAAAATTTCCATATAAATCCCCAAAACTATTAAACATAATATAAATCCCTTCATACAATTCTAGTATACAACTCATTCAGTATGGGAGTCAAATACATGAAAACAATTGATTGAATAGCATGACATTGCAATTGTTTCACATACTAGGATTTCTTGGATTTCAAGAAAAAGAGAATAGGGACATGAAATCATAGAGTAATACATCATATATTTCTTTTACAACATCATCAATATCATATAATATCCCTCATATAAATTTTATATAAAACTACTTCAAGATTGAAACCAAAACCATGAAAACTAGTTATTCAAGAGCATGGGAATGCAATCCTTTCATACATGTATTTATGATATTTTGGCTTAAATAAAATATGAAAATTATATTACATATAATACATAATATATCAAATATTTGGCATCAAATATACTCAATAAAATTCAAGCACCACTCCAACAAGTCCACCCTCAACATGAGAGTGTGGGGGAATGGGGAAGAAGGAATGAGAGAATAGGGAGATATATGAGAATTAGAAATATATGGACCTTAAAATTGTAACTAAAACTCCTTCATTAATATCCAATTATAGGTATGAATGGCCTCTCCATCAACCAACTTGGAAAGGAATCCAACTCCCTCGAAATTGGTTCACAAGAAGGGAGAGTGAACATTCATTGTGTAATGGAAAAGCAAAATCTCTCCAAAATGACAAATTCCAATTAACAAATGATAAAAATCCATTATCCTTTCCCCTGAAATCATTTTATTAACTTCATGATGCCTCCTAATGTTGAATTTCCCTTAATTGGATTCCTCCAACTCATATTATTGGTTTAGTAACTCTTATGACATTTGTCTTCCTCTTCATGCTCCAATTCTTTCCCCAATTAGAATGGCAACCTCTAACTCCAAAATTAGACCTATTAATGGGTATTTTTATCCCTGTCATGTCAAAAAATTTTTAGTTCTGCATTCAGGTCTGAATTTATCCTACTTGTCATAGAATATTTCATCATTTTTGTCATAAATTGCATGGAATATCCTTCTAAGTGGAAAGCAATGTCTCCTAGTGTTTTCCTCATCTATGGTAGTTACTCTCCTTTACTAATTTGAATTCATTGGCTCATTATATGATATTTGACACCACATCACCCTCCAATAATGTTACATTACCCATGTGTTTGGATTTGAATGAAGATCATGCCAAGTGTGTGGGGACTCTAGTCACCCAAAGGATCCACAAGCTTACAAGTGTCTTCATGAACCCATGCCACATTAGTTTCTTAGCATTTATCATTTATGTGACCCATTGAAATGTGAATATGGTAAATTAAATTCCTTTTAGATCCCATATCCCCTTATTACAAAATTTATGTCTCGATATCAACCTAGGGAACTAGTACGTTGGTGAAACATTATTTTAAAGTAGCCTCATTTGAAAGGGGAGATGACACATGGTTAGAAGTTGATTTTGTGAAACACTATTTGCTTTTACTGGAAAAACTAGTTAACTAATCTTGTGGACTCTCTTTCATAATTGCCATGCTAAATTATTGTAATTTTTGTAGTTAGTACTTATTTACATGTAATTATATTTTATTAACTCATTGAGATTGATAATCGATGGTTATTTTTTAAACAATTGTATTTGTGATAAGTGTCGACATTTGCGCACTAAGTGTCATTAAGTGTCGTAATTAACACCTTAATTACTAGTTAACTATGAATAAGAAGAATTCACCTTTAGATGTGGTTATCACATGTGATATGGCTTGAATTGAAGGATGGATGATGTTAGATGATCTTATGTAAATTTCCATCCCTTCGATCATTTGTTGGAAAAGTTATTGAATTTTCTTTAATTTATTGGCAATTAAAGGTATTTTATCGAAATTAAATCACGAAAAAATGAAATTAAATATTTGTTTGACTAATATGTTGTGCTAAAATTATTTAATAATCCTTATAGATCTAATGATATTTTCCTAAGACCGTTCAATAGTACTGGGGGACATTACTTGATTTATGTATATCATTTATAATCATATGAACACACATGGTATATCACAGGTTCACTAAGTGAACCCCCTAAGGTTCAACCACTTCCCATTCCATCTATGATATGGACTAACATTTCTCTGGATTTTAATGTGAGGTTACCAAAATATGGAAATAAGTATGCAGTCATGCTTACAGTTTTTTATCTTTTCAAATATCCTCATTTATGTGCCCTACAACACACTTTCAATACCTTTATGGTAGCTAGAGTATTCATAGATAATATCTTCAAACTCTAGGGTATGTCGTAGTCTATTATCATGGATGATTATCCCACCTTCACTACCAATTTATGGAAATAACTATTTCAACTCCGGGGATCTTGTTTGAATCTTATCATTGCATATCACCCCTAAACTAATGGTAAAACTAAATCTATCAACAAGTTCCTGGAAACCTATTTTTAGTTCTTTACATTAGAGCGGTAGTCCTAATGTGTTCAATGGTTGAATTGTGGTATAATTAATCTTATCATGATTCCACTTGAATAAATACCTTTGAAGTTTTATATGGACAAAAGAGCCCTTAGTTCTATCCTACTTACTAGGATTCTTTAAGATATAGGAGCTTGGAGGTAGACCAAAAACTCATCACTTAATATGACACACTATTCATTCTTAGGGATCATAATTTGGTCAGGATCATAGTAATATGAAACAATAAGTTGATCAATATTCCTTTTCTAACAATCTATAGGAATACCTCAATTAAGGACAACCACTAGTAGAATCTTGCTCCCAAGTTTAATGGTCCATATAAGGTCCTCAAATGTGTTAGTCTTATGGATTAAAAATTGAAGATACATATCCATATATTTTATATATCTTTCTTTAAAAAAGGTGGGTGGATCTCACTGTCATATTCAAATTATCCTTCCAGAATTAGATGAAGAAGGTTACATTTGGTTGCAACTTGACCCCTTCCTCAACAAATGGGAACATTATCACGATCAGTGCACCATCCAATAGGTCTTGATCTAGTGGAAGGATACTCAAATTGAGTACGGTACATGAAAACTAACAAATATACTTCAACCATTTTCCATATTTACCCTTGAGGAAAACACTTTTTTTATGCAGAAGGGCATGTTAAGGTCTTACCCAAGGGACAAAACCCCTTGAATAGATATATAGGTTGATATGTATTTAGGTAATATATATTAAATAAGGTCAATAAAGTAGATATAGTGTGAAACCAATGTTTGCAAGAAGGTTTACTATAAGGTTCTTAATAGAAAGTTCCTTCACTTATAAGAATTCTTACTAGAAGGTTCCTCATACTAGAAATTTCTCTCGCTATAAAATATATAAAGGTGTAAAATAAATGTAATATAACACTTTATAAAATATATTGTAACTGGATCGCTTCTCTTTTGGAGATTCCCCGTCAAAGAGGGAAGTGACCACTTTTTAAATCAATAAAATTATGTACTTATTATGTGATATTTGGTTATTTACAATTGCATCTATTGTAGTAATTCAATCATTTTCATTATAAATTTTTTGCTTTATTATATTATTTATATGATGAATTTCTTGTTATGTTGTTAAGGTAGATAAAAATCTTAGAATGCTTCTCTTCCACCCACATTTTATAACAATTTGAAAATAAATCTACAATACTGACCTTCTATTATATGAAGACAAAACTATGACACAAAAACCAATTGATGACACAAAAACCCTATTCCATATAATCATACTAAGATGTATGAACCACTAAGAATATAGGATAAACAAAGTATCAATCCTTCCACTAGAGAGAGTGTAATGCCCCCAAAAATTGAAAAAAAAAATATATAGGCTAGTAGAAAACTACCCAAAGAGGATCCTTATTACTCATGTGGAATTACATGTGCTACTTAACTTTCAATCTCTTCAGAAAATACTCATACTGTCTTGTTAATCTCTTATCTATTCAGTGATTATTAGTTTGTTTACTTCTTATGTCTTAATTCTGTTATTTAAACGATTTGCACATCATAGTTATTACTGTCGATGAGTTAGTGAATTGTATACTTCATTGATTTACTTCTGCACATGGGCCAGGGCAATTTTAAACTGTGAAATATTTTATAAGAATTAATAGAAATGATAATAGGAATTTAATTTATGGGTTTTGTTATGTGTTTTGATTATGGTGATGATTTATGTTACGGTCCTTATTGTGGATTTTAATTTTTTAAGAAATGAAGTTGTAACCTGTGAGGGTCGATACCACGACCTCTATTAATTAAATATGACCTATGTTTATTAATATAGAGTTGTATGAAATGTTACTTGATGAAAATTTTAGATGGATGTATGTTATGGTGTTGAATTATGTAACTTGGTTTATGGTTATGTAAAGATGGATATTATATGGATTTTTTAAATATATAATGCATGTGCGTTATGGTATTTTAAAGTAGATTTTAAGACTAAATATTTTATGGCAGAGTCTTGATAAGGACGACATGAATGGTCACGATATCCCTCTGTTTAAATTTAATGTGGTTTTTGTTTATGTGGAGTATTTTTAATGTAATTTGTTATATGATTACAGACCAAGGCCTTAGATGGATTATTTAATTTTGGAAATGAATGCATAGATTGTTTTTTTATAGATATTTATACCTGATAGTTTATTTATATGTATATATAGTTATCTTATAAAAGAATAGTTGTGGTTGTAAGTAATACCCTATGGTATCTGTATAGTATTTTTGTTTCTTTAAGCTTACTCCTATGCTTAAATCTACTATAATCTGAAACACATGTCTCTACTGACAAATGTAATAGGTCAGTAGAGATATAAGTAATAGGTGAACACTTAAATAGCAGATCTAGATTTACCTAGTCTACAGTATTAATTTATGAATATGAAATGAATACAGAACACAAATTTTAAATATGGGAACCTAGCTATATATAGCCTATGATAATATTTCCAATCCTAGGAATATCGAAGAAAAAATAAAGACCCTAGCAAAATATAGGCAGAACATCAATTACCTATGGTTAGGAAAATATATAGAATATTTTACATAAAGCAGCCTACATTTACCCTAGAAATGAACTTTGACATACTAATAAATCATAGTTTTGATTTATCTTCCTCAAGCTCCTTTAATGGTTGAACCTGCACACTTTTCAAATAACCAACATTATCAGTTTAAGACATATCTGACCTTTGATTTTGATGACCAAATCACTTGGGAACTACCACGTTCCTCCCAACCATGACCCGAAACCGTTCCTATTTCTAATCCGGATCCCCCCGAGCCGGACTCCAACATGGAAGTAGATTAGAGCTCCTAAGGTAGGGTTTCCTAACTACTATTCATTTCTCTAATAGTCCTCTTTTCCTTGCAGGAGAAATTCTTCCAAGAAAACACTTGAGAGCAAAAATAGGCAGAATAATAATTCCCCAAGAGAAAAATCAGAACCCCCAAGCCTTTGCTTGGCTTGAGTCTTTATAGAAAGACTTGTCAGTCAAAAGGGGCAGTTAAATGAAGAAATCCTTGATTTCTTGATTTAACCCTTTTTAATTTACTGGGGTAATTTTCAATTCTTAACCTAGGAACTTTTAACTAGTTCCTAGTTAGTCTTTCATAGTTATTTCACTATTATTTAATCTTTTAATAATAAATGATAATTGGTGGATCTTCTATTCTTTATTCTATTATATAATTAATCATAATAAATTATTTACACATACTGTGTATAAAATAAATAGTATTAAAATACTTGTTAGCATTTGTCTTCGGGCATCATGCATCATGATCCCTAGACATAATTACACTTCTTCAGGAAGGTCAATTAGATAGATGGATTAGGTCTACTAGGATAGGAAACTCTAAACATCCTTGCATGTTTTATTTCCATCGTATAACGTGGTATCTCTTTAGTACTTTGATGAGAATATAGAAATTTGAAGTTTCCTTTAGTCACTTATAAATTAGTATTATGATGATCAATATTTTTCTCGAACCGTTTTCACTTGGAAGTTATTAAATTATTTTCAGTAACCCCTTGTGCTTACCAGAGCCCATACTCAATGCCTATAACAGGGAGTTACAAACATAGTGCAATTCCAGAGCTTCCGCTCAACACTAAATGATAGGATGTACTTGTACGATACACCTAGGGATACAATAGCCAAAGATCCAATGCTCCAGAGCTTATGATCAACATCAACATGGAATGCTTTAGAGCTTATGCCAAACATTTCCAATTATATTTTCATGTGTTCTAGAGCTTTATGCTCAACACAAATGTAAGTACTCATGTGCTATATATCCTCTCGCTCACCACAAAACATCTCATCGATCATGTGCTTTAGGGTCCATGCCCAGCATAGACATTTCATCAATCATGTCGTTCAGGGTCCACGCCCGACACAAACATTTCATCAATCGTGTGCTTTAGGGTCCATGCCCAACACAAAACATATATATACATATATATATCATCAACAATTGGCTTATGTCTAATATACAAGACAAATGATGATCTTTATATGTAGTGGGGTATTTGATCCAACATAAAATAAAACATCAATATAATCATCATGATCAATAGGCTTATGACTATAAATGGTAGGTCCAAAATTCGGGATATTACATCCCTTGCCACTTAGTACAACACACTACAATAGAAAATGGATTTAGCGTCTCTTTTTGCATCCCTTTTTGCACCTAGACCATATTTAAGTGTATTTTTCTTCAATTTTTGAACAAAATGGCGCAATTTTAGGCATTTTTTGCATCCTTTCTCTAAATTTGGTGCAAATTGCAGCGTAATTTGCACCAGGTTTTGTACCTGGTTATGCGCTAGGTTTTTGTAGTGCTATGTCTGCCGGGAAGAGCACTCAGTCCTATCCTTAAACAATAAAATGATATTTACTTCGATTTCATATTTTCATTTAAATTTTGTGCAATAAAGAGATAGTTCACCGAAAAATACCTGAGATTTAGTGAGCTGAAGGTTGTCCCTAATTCCTGCTCCTTTAGCCTTTCCTTTCCCTCACCCGAACCTGTAGGAGCCTTGATTCCAACTTGAATGATCCACCTTGCCGACCAACGAACCTGCTGGCCCTAGGAAACCGACGGGTTTCCTATCCCCTGAGCCCACATACCGATAAACCAGATAGCAACTTCCCTTTTCTCTGAGTGTAAATATGCCCCCTAGAGTTAACCCCCTCCTCCAGCTTTCTTCCATCCCTGTTCCATCCCTTCCTACTCTCTGTTCCTTTCTAAAAAATTTCCCGCCTACTCTCCCGAAAAATCCCCAAAAATCATCCCCCCCTTTGAACCATTTGATCCCCGTCCTTATACCTCCTTCCCCTCCTTTCTTCCACCACCTCCCCTATTATTTAATTTAAATATTTAATTATGTCTTGGGCAGTCCAATTCAATTTTTGTTTTGACATTTGTTATGCACTAATAAATTTTCTTGAATTGAGCAATTCCTTGCCCCCGAAGAGAAGGTGGAAATTACTAAAAATTTTATCCTATTGAATTGTACATGTTACATTTAAAACCTAACAAATTGTCATAAAATTTTACCAATGTTGTTTGTTTAAGTTTTATACTGAACAGTAAAAGTAATGGTAATAATAGTATTGTTAATTACTATTTACTAATAACTAATTAATAAGTACTTAATGATACAAATTAATAATATGCAATAATAATAAATAATAACAAAAGTAAAATAATAATTAATATTATTAACTAATAATTAATTAATTGTAAATCACAATTACTTAGTTAACCTATCCAACTATTTAATTTTTTTCAATTAATATTTCATACTACTGTGCATGTGTGAGGTGTGCATGCATGGCCAGTACATGCACAGGCTGCACATGTACTATAGCAAAAATCCCTAACTTCTAGCTGACACAAATAATATTTCACGCAACATGACCCATATACAGATATAATATGATTTCTTGTGACATTCGGAGTTATTTAACAATTATGTTCTTATTAATCAGTCAGTTAAGATTGGTACCTACCATCACTAATACGGTATCATAATTGTCTAATATTCAACAACAATAACTAATATGTCCACCCATCCTAACCTACGTCCGCATCCTCCCTATCCTTCCTCTGCTAGTACAAAGTGGATGCGAGTTGTACTGACCTTCCCACATAGAACCTGAGAGCGGTAGCATCGGCTATATAGTGGACCTAGCCTCTCCTAGCAGGCATCCGACCATCGTCATCACAACAACTTGGGGAGCATGTCTCAGCACTGCCCTCCCATGACCTCGGGTATCAAAGTGACTTAGGGTGGGAAATGCCTCCATCCCTCTCAACATACTCGGTAGATACTCATCAAACCATACTGCGTTGCTATCAGGTTTATTCGTACGTGTCATCGTACCATCACTTGGCAATTAAGGCTCTTCCTCAAGATATGTATTGAGTCATACTTTGCATCACACACTTGGCTATCACATATCCCCTGTACCCTGCAGGTTAGCACTGTGCAAAACATGCATTCATAACAATATTAAATCAATAGCTGGTCCATATCATGAACATCATTTCCTTTCATCATAAAATCACAAAATAAATCATATCATAGATGGGTACCCATGTACCACATCATACCAAGGATTACTATCAACTATATGTTTTAGTTATGAAATAAATGAATCTGATGACGACTACTGCATGATAATCGCATAAGCACAATAATTTCATATAAATGATAATCATCATAACATCATAATCAAAGCATCTACATAGGCTTGTTAATCGTCATAACATCATGATCAAAGTATAGTATAAGCATGATAACATCATAATATCATAATTAGGGCATAATCCCGATAACATCATAACATTAGTAAATAATCACACATAACATGCCAAAATATAGTTTCTGAAGCATAGTTGAGTCCAGAGATAATGAGTAAATATAGTGTAATAAGTCTGAGTGGTAATTAATCCCGAGTCAAAATATGGGGCACTACATACACCCACCCTTCAGGAAAATTCGTCCTGTAGTTATGGTCAATATAGTGGGGAAGGTATCAATGCATATTATCTATGTCATCCTAGTTAGCAGAACTGAGGGTATACCTATCCTACTAATTTTTAACTTGACCAAACCCGTCAATGTTATATTTATAGTTTTACTTATTTTATCCCATGATATGTGTTTTTTTTATTTTATAATTAACAAAAATTTTGATCAATCCTTCTATTGAATCATAATATTATATCCAGAATCCCTAAAGTTTATAATCAAGTACTATCCTCCTTAACATCCTACTTCTTACCTTTTATTCAATATTCCTTGAGTTACATCATCGAGATAGGTCTACTTGTCATGCACAAAGTTTTTATTATTTTTATAGCTTGTATATATTAATGCAACTTAGCATGAAATGATCAGTAGTTTTTAAATGAAGGCCTTAGAACTCATATTTCTATTCACTTAACATGCAAATACCAACTTGATCCTTAAGGTGAGCATACCTCTCTTAGGGGAAGAAGGTCCAATATGTCTCTTAATCTTAAGGTCAAATGTTATTATTTCCTTATTCATGTTAAGCAATTGTATCAATGAAAATAAGGGTATTGTAAGGATCATTAAATTAGGAGAACTATTATTGTTTACAAGGTGTTCATGACTATACCTCTAAATTAAACATAACATCTCAATATATATATATATATATATATTTTGTTTTACAGGTTCTTTTCAGTTTCTTGTTAGATTTCTTCAAATTTCTTCTTTTTCCCTTTAACATTTAGTCTATTTTTATTTATTTTTCATGTCGTGCTTAAAAATAAAGTCCTACGTAAGGTTAATGGAATGGGTTAGGGTTTAGTTGGTCTTAAATTAGACTAAATTCCAACATGTTCCGAGATTCCTTGATTGACTGTTGCATAAAATGAATTGTAGCCGCTACTGTTATGTAAAATTTATGGGCATTGTTTTAGCTAATGTCGCTTTTCTTTCTTAATCCGAATGATTTTTTTTTTCTTTCTATGGTTAAATAGCAGCTTTTCTGGCAGAAATGGAAATGGAGTGGAGTTCTTCGTTGGACATAAACAATAAACAATGAATATGAGAAGGTACATGTGGACAGTGCAAACACGCATGGTATTCTGTTTGAGGCTGTTGTTCAAGTGATGCGAGACTTGGGACTTTTGTTTATTCAGATGGAAATGGGAGATGAACCTTAATATCAACAAGGTTGTTCAAGTGCTATGACAGACTTGAACCTTAATATCAACTTGAAGCATGCTTATGTTTCTTCAGATGGGAGATGATGGTTCATGGACGGTATGTATTTTTGTTTGTAATTAATGATATTATGTTTTGTTAATACTCTTACCATTATTATTCTATCCTAGTCCTGCCAGGCGTGAATTTACAATATTTATATCCACGAGTTAAAGGTATCTATATGACAGTTTTCGTTCCCTTAGATAAACTATTTTGAAATGCTTTATCATTTAAAAAAAAAAATATTTTGTGCTTAAGCATAAAGGAATGGAATAGTGACCTATTTTAAATTTGTTAATAAAGTTCATGACTAAAATTTAAAACGCATACAAATAAAACATGCTCTCTTTTATTAGTCCCTTCCGAAATATGAACTTTCGTTTATCATGAAAACTCATGAACACTTACACGTGAATAATTTATAATTAAGTTTTGGATTTACGCAATACATTAGGATATGTAATTGCATGTTCATTGATTCTAAATTCTATAATTGGTCACTTATGAAGTGAAACGTTATCACCAAATTCCACGAGTTTCAATGGAAAGCCACCACTTTTAAAAAGGATCAGGTCTGCTTCTTATTCTGCCCTGACCTATTAATGTACGTAATCTCCAAAATTGCATGGTAATATAAAAAAAAACTTAAGTACTTTACTTACTAGCACAACCACGCTGTTTCTTTTACTCGATCAAGCGCCTATGGATATGGAACTAGGCGAAGGGACTGGATATTCAACTGGAACAACAACAACGAAGACGACAAAGGGAATGAGGACGAGGAAAAAATAAAAGGGGAGACAACACCCCTCATCAGACTAGAGAAATACGTGGGAGGCATTCTGTGAAGTCATCAGGGAGCGTTTCTATCCACCGGGGTATTTGCGGAACCTCATGCGTCACTGGCTTCTTTTTTTGAAAACTTCTACACGCCACAATGACCTCCTCTTTACACACAACTGTCAGATCAAAGATCAGATAGCACAAGCACAAGTAAAGTTGCAGCAACCACTTATTTTTAGTTGTTTTTATGAAGATATTTATCTATTAAACAAAGGCTAAAATATGCAATTGAATACCAGATTGCTATAGTTAATATAAGCACAAAACAAATACTAATTGATAAACAAAACCAAAAACAAATTGTGACACTTTTTTTTTTAATTTTTATTTATTTTTAAATAAGAAAACAACTGAAATCACTGTAACCATCGATTTAGCGCGTTTTGGAAACTAAACAAACAACCAACAATAAGCAAAATTTACTATCGTCAATAGAATTGCAACACACGGCCGAATTGAATAAGTCAATGCTACTCAACACATACATAGAAAATGGATGAAATCAAACTCTGAGCATCAATATCATCAACCTTTTGAGTTTTTATATGCCAAAAGAAAATTTCTTCAGTCATTGTATCTATTAACAGCCATAGGTTAATTACCAGAGGCCCTCTAAGAATCTCAAAAAACCATTCAAAAGAGGAGCAATATCCCATAAAAAGGTAGAAAGAAAGATTTCACTGTTGCACAGATCAATATTTATAAGATATTCAAAAAAACCCCTACATATGATAGGTGATAACATAATTCAAATAAAATGTGATAGCTGAGAACAAAATTAAAATAAAATGTGAAGGCATTGTTTTCAATAAACAAATAGGTCATATCATCAATATAACAAGCAAAGAAAATAACTAAACCGATGTGGCCCGTCCGGAGAATCCCTTCTCATAGTTGCAAAGAAAACCAAATCCAAAGCCCTAAAACCTACTGAAATGACAAAAAAAAAAAATGACTCAGAAGTTTGACAAAATCGAAAACCCAAGCGGCAACAAGACGACCAACACGCTCAGACTTAGCTGCGGCTTTAAGCTCTTGCCTGAATCCTTGGTCGCCGTTGATGGAGAAGACCCACTAGAGGAAGGCAGAGTAGAAGAGGAACTATTGGCACCCTCAAAATCTTGGCGTCCGCTGAATTTGGCATCAATATCACAATGCATGGAGAGGAAAACGAATAAAACAAACTTTGGGACTCTAAGAGCCTTGCTAATTTATTTCTCAGGACCCTTGTGCTCTAAGAGCATCGCAAACTATGCTACTTAAAAGCATGGGTAAGCATGCATGAATGGAAGCAAAAATAAATTATCAGATACTATGCAATACAACCCATTTTATCAGGTTTATCACTCTTATCCTTTTTTTTCATAAAAACCACAAGTGAAAGGGCTTTTCTCCTTTGACAAATCCAACCCAACAACCTTGCTTTAAGGCCCTTTTCAACAGGCAAGGAATATTACAAATATATTTTTTAGACCTTAAGGCTCAATTCCTTTAGCAAAAACTACCAACTTGGAATGAGGATCCCCTTATGCATGTATACCTGCAACTGCAACATGCAAGCCAGTGAAACCTGTACACTCCTCCCACTGGAAAGATGAACCAAATTTAACAGCTAGGACAAAGTCACTTGGTCAAATGCGGATAATGAAAACACATGCCAGGCATGAAGACACCCACAATGAGGCTAATGGGATCTAAGGTATATGCACAAACCATCAATTTGAAAAATTATCTGGATTTCAATATTGATGTAACTCATCTTATAAAGATTAAATAACGCTTAGTCCTATCGGATGCGAGATGGTCACCAATAAGGCTAACGACCATCAATGTGCTCTAGCCTCTGAGTCAACCCCATATGGATGTGTTGTAGTCAATGAGGAATTATTTGTTGCGATAAATGACAATGATGAAAACCCCCTTTTCTAGCATGAAGCATAAAACACAGAAGTACAATGATACAGTGTAATACCCGGCTGGATGAGGAACTCAACTGATCAAGATAATATGGCTCGATAAACCCCTAAAGAGACAAGACAACAAGATGACTTGAGACTTATCCTAATTGTCTCTTCAATTACTACCTCGCCCACCAAACTAACGACTCATGCAATGGAAAGAATAGTGGCCTCATCTAGGCTTGGGTCAAAATGAAATTGGATGCAGTGCAAGCTGCGCCATGACATAAGACTCAAATTTTTGCTTAAAGATAACATAAAATGATGTGCTGTAAATGAAATGCAAGGAAACAAAAAAGACCGAAGGACGTAGGACTACTCACACATGTGCAATACAATTTTTTATGCTTATTGATGCACAGAAAAACGTCTAAGGAAAAAAAAATAGGAAAAACATGAAAAACAACAATATTGAAATAAAAAAGCTTGTGCAGTGACTGCTGTAGTGGAAATATTAAACAAACCCTAACCCTGAACAAATTTTATGAGAGACGCATTAGAGAAACCCTAGGCCTCATATTTGAGCAACCACAGACGAACAAATATACTTTACTCATTAGAATTAGCCATGCATTTGAGAACTTTCACCTATAAACCAGTGGACATTCGTGTGGAATATTGAAACTAAATGCTAGGCATCAAAAGAAAGCGAGAGGAAGATTCAAAACCTGGACTCTTAGAATTCTTCCTAATTCCTGCAACGCTAATGGACTGCCTTCGATGATGGATCGATCAACTGATTTACTATTTAATTATAATAATTATTAAGTACTTGCCAAGCATTGAGAGAAATTTAAATAACTAATAAAAAAAATAAAACTAGTATCATATCACAAAAAAATAAAAAGTGAGTATGAAGAATATAATATTAAAATAAACTAAAAAGGCTGCGTTCAGGACATTTTTGTTTTACACGTTACACATACCAGGATACCAGCAACATTTATGTGCGCTGGCATTAAATTATTTATCTCGAAATAATAAGGTGAAGCAGGCAGTCTACGTAACTCCTCCGTCCGAAAGCTGGCAGTCGGCGTGGCTCCTCCTCACTCTACCACAGATCCACCCACATACTTTCTCATCCATGGGTTTCCTTCCCAATGGAACAAGGAACCCACCAGAAAGGCTGGGCTGCATGCACGCCCTCCTCCAGGACGTCAATGCTTTTGGTGTTTTGAGGTGGGGAAGCGATAGTTAAAAAAATTTATTTTTATTTTTATATATATATATTTTTTAAATTTGCACTGCCTCACCCGAAGAAAGGACCTATGGGTTGAATTCCCCAAATGAGAACGTCAATGAAAAATATTTAGTAGGGCTTAGCACCATAAATTGCAGGCAGAGAAGGAACCAAATACCAACGATGAGTAGTGGTATCTCATGCTCAAGCCACAGAGCGATAGAACTTAAAAGCAACAGCAGTAATGGCAGCATATGCAGCTGCATTCTGGGTTTCTTTTTCATGCCCATAGACAGCAGTTGGGGCGATGTGTGAATTTTTCAGAAGTCAGTGGGGTAGAAGTGCGTGTGTGTTTCAATGGAATTAGTTGTTGATAGACTATTCGTTCAATTCGTTGGAGTGAATTGAGTTTGCTTTGGCCCCTACTAGCGCCATTAGAAACTACGATTCTGATTCATCTCAAGAGCTGTTGATTTCACTTTTTATTCTGTGGAAAATAAATATATGTCTGGCATTCTTTAGAGACGCACTACTAGGAATTTGCGGCATTATTTAGTGACACTATGACAGACACTAGTACTGGGAATTCGTAGAAAATATGAGAAAGCTAAATTTTGAAGCTACAGTGTGGGGTCATTTTTTTTCTTTTTTACGAAAAAGGAAGGATCTCAAGGATGTGGTAGAATCTAGATAACAACGTAGAATTTGAAGAAGCTACAGTGTGGGTAGAGAATGCAACTTCAAAGGTGGAGCCATCCATGGGTTTGCCCATTCTCTCTGGATTATCCGAGACTGCGCCCTCCACATTTGCATGGACAACATTTGCTCTTGCGGGGCTGTGGTTGTTGTTGACGATTCCTCTATTGGTGTCGGCGCCCAAGTCCGGTATCGGCTATCTCATTCTTCAAGTCCTTACTAGTTGGGACATGCGCTATTCATTGTGCCACAAGGTTGTGAGTTTTCTCTTAACTTTTCACCTCAGAAACCTCCCATCGTATAGGGACTCCATTAATTCTGTGATGGTTGGAAGTTTACTAATGATTGCAAGTTTTCCTACCCTTTTGTTCTGTCTTCCCAAATGTCGGTAGAAATTACTATCTCAATTTAAACATTTGAAAATAGATCACGGGTTTCTTAAAGATTGGTAGAATTTCATGGAAAATGGTAATGCTTGCAACGCACCCTACTATATAATCGATGCTAGCTGAAATACTGTTTTCATCGCAGGAAATGGGAAAGGATAGGACCGACTGTTCATGGGCAGGGAATTTGGGGTAGACATGGACATTTATAGGATACAACCAATAACAGCTGGGAAGTGTGGACAGAAATGGGAAATGCAAAAGGAACGAATATTTTTAAACAGAAACACATTCAGCAAGTTATGACCTTAATAATGATGCATAGATGATGGATTTTTGATGCCTAACATCAATTACAGCACTTGCGAATATTAAAAATTGTGATGAACATTCATATCAAAAATTTCTTTAAAAATTTGGGGTCCCTCAAAGCTGAGGCTTGTGGATATGATGAGTTGAACTTATCTACATATCATTATTAATGCGCTTATCCCATTTGGTGGTGCTGCTATCAACGCTGGTCAGATCCAAACCACGACCCAGTTTAATTTTTTTTTTCCTTTTAATCTTATCAGTTTCAGCCTTTGTGATAAATAAATATTGTATATTTTATGCAAAATTATCAGTTACAAGGTACTGTGTGCTCTTTGAAACTATTGGGTTAACAATATCTGCAGTTAAAGTATAGGGGTTTTCGCATCATAGCATGATTGAGCCTGATGTTATGATATATATTATTATTTATGTATATATTTTTTTTGAGTTTTTATCCTGGATTTTCTACTATGGTTTTATAAATTTCATTCCTGAATATATAATTGAATGTCTGGCATTATAGCGCGTCGCTTTGAGAGAGACGGTCCGGCATGGATTGATGGATTGGTAAGGATGGCCTTCTGGCAATTTCGAGTTTTAGGATAGAAAATAGGCTCTGTTCTTAATTTCTAGGTGTATTTCAAGGATTTCACCTCTAATTTACGAAGTGTGGTTGCATATCTTTGGTTTTGTGTAGTTCAACCAGAACTCTCCAGAGAGTTAAGTACCTCTATCCAAATATCATAGATTTTTTTTTACAAAACCATTTTCATGGTTATTGAATGGTGACAAATTATAGTAATTGTAGATTGTTTTAGACATCATTCATACTCGTTATTTATCTGAGTATATACAAAATGCAAAGTTTTCATTTCGCTCTCTCTCTGGATACGCTAACTAACTCTATATTTTGTTTGTACAGCTAAAGTTTTTTTTTCTAATATATGTGTGAATAGGCCTGAAGGTCTCATTGTTTGAGCCTTTGGCTCTGATACCATTCTGTAGTGCTCTGTCTGCTGGGCAGAGCACTCAGTCCTATCCTTAAATAGTAAAATGCTATTTACTTCGATTTCAGATTTTCATTTAAATTTTGTGCAATAAAGAGATAGTTCACCAAAAAATACCTGATCTTTAGCGAACTGAAGGTTGTCCCTGATTCCTGCTCCTTTAGCCTTTGCTTTTCCTCTCCCAAGCCTATAGGAGCCTTGATGCCAACTCGGATGATCCACCCTGCCGACCAGTGAACCTGCTGGCCCTAGGAAACCGACGATTTTCCTAGCCCCCGAGCCCACGTACCGATAAACCGGATAGCAACTTCCCTCTTCTCTAAGTGTAAATATTCCCCCTAGAGTTAACCCCCTCCTCTAGCTTGCTTCCCTCCCTGTTCCATCCCTTCTTACTCTCTGTTCTTCTGTAAAAATTTTCCCGCCTACTCTCCCGAAATATCCCCACAAATCATCCCCCCCTTTGAACCATTTGATCCCCCTCCTTATACCTCCTTCCCCTCCTTTCTTCCACCACCTTGCTTCTTCCACCGCCTCCCTTCTTATTTAATTTTAATATTTAATTCTGTCCTGGGCTCTCCAGTTCAGATTTTGTTTTCACATTTGTTATGTACTAATAAATTTTCTTGAATTGAGCAATTCCTTGCCTCCGAAGAGAAAGTGGAAATTACTAAAAAATTTATCCTATTGAATTGTACGTGTTACATTTAAA
>LPNX010217502.1:0-37806 GCA_001517045.1 Pseudotsuga menziesii | reverse complement strand
ATAAAGAACCAAAAACGAGGTTTATCCCAATCTTCCTTAATTTGTATGTATATAGAAAACCATAAAAATAAAAAAACAATTATTTATGTGCACACAGTATGCATTGCATATTCCAGTTCTACAATCCATTTATTTTCAAATCTCTCAAACATGTTCCCAGCGTCAATCTTCCCAGGGTTTCTTTTTCTTTCTAATTCTATGTTTATAAACAATTCTAGCAAATAACTATAAACCACCCTACAACTTTATGCATTGATCATGATATGAAAGGATTGGGCTCTCTCCAATTTTCACACATCATTTCTTTCTTAACATCTACCACTTCCATTTTCATTTCGTTAAATAAGTGGGATTGGAAATAACCAAATATAAATCATTGCATCTCATTGCATCTCACTAAGTGCGGAACCTCATCACATAATATGTCTAGAAAGAATAAGTCTCAATGTGAGTAGCTCACAATAACAATTTACACAATTGCCATGCTATAGGAGTTGTACTTTTATTCTTTTTAGTGTAGTAAAAATATCTCAATTTTGAAAAATTTCTAACATGGAATTGGAGGAAAGTGATCCTCGTGTGAGTCCACCTTCTATGACTTGTTTCCAACCATTTAGATGCCTTTTTTTTTATCTACACGAAGGGAGATAGGAAAGGGAGATAGGAAATGAAAGCGCTCACACTTTCTTGCATAGTCTATAATTTCCATATTGGTAGGTGTAGTGCACGTGAATCATATTCTTTTTCATTTGATGAACCAATTCAATGTTTAACTTCATAAAATTTGACAACATAAAGATAATATTTATATCATTATTGGATTGGGTCAAATGTTGTATCTCGATAAGAGAATCGGATATTAATGTGGACTAAGAAAATAATGTGTTTCTAAAAGAACCATATATACATTCATAGGACAATAATTGAAGCTTATAACAATTAAATCAAACTTGATTACATAGAAAAGAATAAAAGAATAGCCTTACAAAAATTGGAATTGTGTATTCCTTAAAATAGTTTAGAAACGTCTTGTTTAATACTTCTGTGTGTAAATTATTGGATCAAGACCATTCATTAAGTACAATCAATCATACAACATAAATACACTAGAAAATAGGTTTCATGCATTAAAGGAAATGCATTAATCATTCCATTAAATGAAATTCCATTAAACGCAAGAAAATAAATTCCATGAGTTAATTAATATATTAGTATAATGATTTTTTTTTATTTTTTTTTATCTTAATCTTAAAGTCACTTTTTATTAAAAAAAATATAAAATTAATTTCTATTTCCTTTTATAGTGATCCATTTTAGTTTATTACTCTTTTTTTATTTAATATTAATTTACTATTTTTTATTTTAAAAACTGTTGTAGAATTTTTAAAATATAATTAAATTATTATTTGACTATAGTAGAATTTTTTTAAATAATTAAATTATGACTTGATATTAAACATGTTTTCCCTCCTTTTTATTAGGTTTCACTTTGTAAGGTCAAAATGTAAAGAATGATTTGTGTTTGACAAATTCTTTGTTTTTTATTTGGCAATTGAAGAGAGTTCTATATAATATTATTGAACAAAGCAGTAAAATATTGTTCCCCTTCTCGTTATATATTCCAAAGTTATTTAATTCTAGATAGTTATTTTATTAACTATGAATCTTTCTATTCTTCAAAATTAAAATGGAAGACTATGCCAGTTACTTTTTCCCAATCAGAAAATACAAAAATCAAATTTTAAAAATACAGATATTAAAAAATATTAATAACTATGGAAAAAATTTCAAATATTGCATTGTACAGGCATGATTAATATACCTTCATGATTTATATATACCCCCTTGTAGGGGACATAAAAATGTGTAATTGATGTGGAACAAATATCAAAACCTACTTAATTACAATATTCCCACAGAATAATAAATAAGGTGTTGTTTACAATGATAATTATAGAATTGGTGATATCTCTACGCCCCTCGGTCTTGGGGCACAAGAATCTAAGGCAATGTCATCTCCACCAAACCAATAATAATCTAAAAAGATAGACATTTAAGAAATAAAAAAAATTAAAAATTAAAAAACTAATACACAACCTTAATCTAAATTACATGATTTTGTTAAAGTTAGTACAAATTACTCTAAATAATTACACTGACCGATTCATATATATATCCCCTTCTCAGAGACATAATAATTAAGAGAAAAATTACTATGAAATATATAAACGATTTTTATTAATAAATTTTGCCACATTGAAAAATATAAACAATTTTTTATTATTAAATTTTGTCACATTCAATACATAAATGGGGAATTGTTATCTCAAATAACTTTTTGTTATAAAATTGTGAGGGCAATTTAACCATTCTAGTTAATCAACGCTTATATGATTTCTATCTTTCAAATACATCTTTTTTCTAATAAGTATTGATTATTTATAGTTTTTAGTTTTTTTTCCATGAATTGTGTCTATAGGCAAGCATTTAGAAATTATCTTACATTTTGGACTTGTTATGTCTATAGTTATTTAGATATTGTCTTAGATTTTGGACTTGTTATGTCTATAGGGATTTAGATATTATCTTATATGTTGGATTTTTTATGCCATAGGCATTTAGATATTATCTTGGATTTTGGAATTATATATCTTGATTAAGATTTAAATAAGATTTAGTTAAAGGGTGGTGAAAGAATAAGGTGGTTTCCTTTTAGGTTATACATGTTAAATATAGAGGTGTAATTAATGGTAGCATGGAGGAAACATGGATTCTAAAACATGGCGAGTTCAAATTTCTTATTGGTGGGTATAAATGTGAGCTAAAAAGTTTATTTCTTACAATTAGATGATGTATAGGGAGTTGTGAATGCCAACTTTTTGAGATTATTGGTAGACTATAAAGTCTTAAGATTGAGGTAAAATTTTTTATATTGTTGATACATTTATAAAGGCATTGATAACATGTATGGTTTTGATACTTTTGACTATGATTTGTCTTAGGGAATTATCCTTAGGAAGAGTGTACAAATATAATTTTACCATTTAGATCTTCAAATTGTTTTGCTAATAGACGGGTCTTAGAACAATGAATTCATCCCACCTATTTATCCTTCAAAGTTAGTGTTGTAACTTTGTTAAAAGTTGGAGGACAACCAAGAGGTTGATTGGTTAGTTATTTGGAGTAAAGTTGGATGCAACTAGGTCAACTAATGCACAAGTTGACATAAAAAGATGGATATTTGGGCATATGTAATGTAATCAAAGTTGACTATGTATTCATTATATATTATGGGGAGAAGCTATACTTTAGGTTATATATCAATGATATTATGGATCCATCTATCAATCACGACATACATTATCAATTATATGTTACGCCTTGCTCACTTGTACTTTAGTGCTATAATAATGTCTATCGACACCACCTCTTCTTCAAATTCATTGTTCTTCAGTTTTACAATTCCCTTTCTCTCTAATAAACCTACATGATACACATTTATCTATATAAAATTGATTTGGTACCTTCAAGAAAAATTTGACTTGAATATGAATAAAATGGTTTATTCAATATAAATCAGGGATGTTTTAAGGGATGTATGGTTTCATCAATATGAGATGGGCATAAAAGTATCAAAACCATACATCATAATACTTTTGATGGGCCCTTTGATATATATTTTGGTTTTGTCTAGGTGAAAAGATTGGATTATTTAACTTGTAGGGGTCATTTTAGGGTTAGGTCTTACTTTGCATATTTGGGGTCCAAAACCTTTTGTCCCATTTGAGGGCCTAAATTATATTTTAAGGGGTCAAAAGTTCATTAACATAGTTTTTACGCCCTTTTCCTTGTTTTACACACCAAGATATTTCAAGTGGTGCAAATGTCGTCTCAATTAGAGTTTATATGTGGAAGTCATGCCTCTTACAAGTTGACCTATCATATTCACCACCATGGCACCAAGTGGATTCCACATCAACTTCATTACTCACACATGTGGAGATGGTCACGTGTGGAATTTTGATAACATTTTATGGGGTCCAAATTATTAAGCCTAATTGGGAGTTGAGGCATGAAAAACCATAAAAATAACAGTAAATGGCTATTAGGACATTGTTAAATACTAGGCCACTAGAATAAGAATGGATTCCATTTTTATGGTATTATTGTATTGTTCCACAGTTGATATTGGACCAAAAATATCCACTGATGCCTGAGCACCCTTCAGAGAATTTGGACAGGGATTCATCTGGATTTTTTTCCCCAGTATTGAGTAGGATGGCGTACTTTCTCCTTTATGAGAGAGTGTTGGCGCATGTTGTCTCTTGACATCAAGTGTCGCCACTGCCCTTACCCAGTTCACAAGAAGTGTTGACGCCTTTACCCTATGTGCAAAAATCACCGGCAGAGTTAAAATGGGAAAAAATGAATATTCGAGAAGCTTCCATATGAAATCCCTCATGGAGGTGGTTCCTATCAGCTAGGGAGAGGTGGAAATCGCCCTCCTCACCCATAAGGATCATCCCCTATCCATTTCCTAAATAATATCATCCCATGTGGACCTTCCTTGGCCTATAAAAGAAGCCTTCATGGAGGGAGTGAAAAGAGACCAAGAAGAGAATCATTTATGATGTTGGATTGAAGTATGGTATTAAGGCAAAGTTGAGTGATTTTGTGTGTAAAGAGCGTTGTGTGAGTGTGGAGTGTTGTAAGTGTGTTTTAAGACCATTGTGGAAGACAAAGCTAGCAACATCAAGGCTTTGGTTGTAGCATTACCTTCTTATTTTATTAACACAAAAGTGTTCCAATTTCCCATATTTGATTTGTTTTAATATCGGTTAATTATTACTATATTCTTTGATCACTAGTATAGATTGTTAATCCATTTTGGTTACTCTCATCTTATTGTCTTTTTTTTCCAATGATTCTTTGCAGGTACTGTAGATTGCATGAAGAGCAATGGAACATAGACTAAAGCATTCAAATATAATGTATAAGAGTGATTTTATTAGTAGATTAACTATCTAGGGAAAGGATATATTGCAGTGGTGTTTTATTCTATACTTGTACCATACAAGATAGAGGAACAAGCAGTGTCCACATTGGTTGCAGAATCCCTACAAAACAAATTCACGACAGCTTGATCCAGTCAAGTCTGGGGCAGATCCAGTTAGATGTATAAGCTTTGGTAACATTCTCACTTGTAATTTTTTCATTCTCTTTCTCAACTCACTTGGATTATTAAGGTGAGTGATCCACCTTAGTTTTTCATCAATTTGCCTATGTTTGAAGTTGTCTTTACTTCTGTATCAGTCCAGCTCATTTCTTTTGGTTTCTTGGCAAGTGATTGGTCGTTTTCCATTTGTGAATCCGCTGGTGCACCTGGGTAGATTTAACAGACCGTCATCTCTCTCTAGCGCCTACTACACCATGGCATTAAACATCGTTGGCACCTTCATCCATGTGACATAAAGTGTCGTCGACACCTCTACTCAATGAACACAATGCACTGTCCACCTACTAGAACTCTAGTGCAACCATATACACTGTGTCGAGGTAAGTTCATCGCTTCCTTAAAGCACGTATTTTCACATTTTTTGCTTCTCTGAAGTTTGATGTGTAATTTGATAGTTCTTTTCCTGCTAGATCTGAGAGTTTGGTAGCATGATCTCAACTATTGAGTTCATATTTAAGTTTTTTTCATCAATAAGGAATTTGTAGTGAAAAGGAATTGTATTTGATTTACAGCTTTGGATGCATGAATTGCTTAGTCCATTCTCTGAAAAGTTTGTTATGAAAAAATAAGACTTGTAGCCTCTTTAAAATTAGTTCATTTCAACTCTTTTACATTCTTTCTTTTTCAAATCATATTAAAAAATACAAAAGAAGTAATCTAGCTTGTTTTGTTTACATGAGTACTTAGGAAAATTTTATTCCTGTTTTGCATGAGTGCTTAGGCAAGTATATCTTTATGACTTTGATTGAGAAACTTTATTTTTCAATAGACATTAGAGGCTCTCCTTCCTTTCTTGTTTCAGAGATTAGATAGTTTTAATGGAGAAAATCTTGTGTGTTTGAAAATATTGTTATAGATATTGAAGTTTCATTTATCAAAAGCAGCATGACATCTTGTTCTTGAAAGAAAACGGTTTCTCCCCTACTCTAGTTAGCTTTCGTTGAAGAAAAAGACTTGCATGACATATAGATTTTAAATTTGCATATTGATATACACTTCACAAATATTCACTAACCACCAAGATAAATAAATGATAGTTTAGGTTAAATTTTTTTAGTAATTTGAGTGATAGGATAGAGATGTGTTCCGACATCTTAAAACATAGGAGCTCTCGTTTTATCCCTGTACTGCATCACGGGGACTATGTGGTTCTTCCACGTACCATTGGTATATCGAACGACCTTTCACATACCCTTGAGGTATATAGAAAGGTACTTCACATACTTGACTGTATATCGAAAGGCCCCTTTTGAATGGTTTTGCATTAGACAACACTAAAACGGATTTGATCTCCCAAGTACCTTGTGTATATCAGGAGACCCCTCTAGGATACCTTAACCAAACGAGAAATTCCTTTTGGTCATCTTCTTGGAGTAATACACTGAGAACAACACTCGAGGAGATACTACACATGTGTTGTCCAGGTAGTCGGGTATTCAAGAAAGGGTACGGTCCCAATCCTTTTTGTCACGTTTTACTATTGGACCATGTAGTATATCGTGAGTTGTGACAAGTTGACAATCCTAGTGAGGAACCAGCTATTATAATACCATACTTTAATTTAATTTTTCTTGTGGCCCCAGCTTCTGTAGGTTTGTTTGTGTGTGTTTTATTCTTGGTCTATAATTCTAGAGTAGGAAGCCTCGACTAGCACCCTTACTGATCTACCTGCGAGGTTTTCTCATGGGTTGCAGGGTTTACCACTTGAATCTCCTCCTTCCATGGAAGGAAACAAAGGTGAAACCATGGACCAATTAGCTTCTACTAATTCTCATGTAGAAGGTGTTCCAGTTACTGAAACTAGGGAATATTTCTCCACTTATGATAATCCCAATAGCCCCACTATGGATGATATAGCCTTTCATTTTCCAACAGAGGGTCAACCCGGTGCATTGAATTGGGTATTCAATCACCCATCAGATGACACTATAGGGACAAAATTTGGTCCAAATGCTCCTTCTAGAGAAATTCCCTAGGGAAATCCATTTTTGAATATGGAACTACTGCAACTGAACCGAAGCTCTCTGTACTTACCCATCTAAGGAAATTCGTTAGAGACGCTTTGTCAAATGTAGATATCTTCCAAAAATATATCGAGCATTTGTGCAATATGAGAGAAAATTTAAGAAGGAGAAGTTTTTCTTCTCTTCTCTGCCTTTCAAGAACAACTCCACCTAGATATCATGCTTTTTCATCACTTCAAGTAGATCCTATCTAAGGGTCACCGACCCAAAACATGGTTAGTGAAGATCTAAGTCAAATATCCACCCCCACCCCTCATAGTCAAAACTGTCCATCAGTTTCTAATTCCTCGATAGTTTCTACACCTGGGGGGTATTCCCTAGCTTAAGTTAATTTACCTACCAGGGAAAACATTTCTTGTATGGGGCAAAATCTACCAATGATACCACCAATAGTAAATACCCCTCCTCCTAGTACCAACAAAATTGTATTCTCTTCCGGCCAGGGAGGACCTTCAGGGGTCCATCCCACTGTTACTATGTTTTCTTGGGGATATACTTATCCTATAAATCAACCACCTATGATTCATCAAGCTTATCAACTATCACCATTGGGGGATGTTTATCCTGGAACAACTTACCTCGGGAATTCTTATGTCCCTCGGGGGAAACCTAATTAGTCTAATGTTCCATTCTATGGAGGATATTTTGTAAACAATGCTAGAGGTTTTGGAGGTCCAGCTAGGGGCCCTCCTCCTAGAGGACTACCTAGAGGACCTAGAGGACTTGGTGGACCATTTGGAGGACGACCATTTGGAGGACCACCACCTAGAGGACCACTATATGGGGGCCCACAATATGGAGGACCACCACCTAGAGGACCATCATCTAGAGTACCACCACCTGGAGGACCACTACCATCACAAACTCCTTGAGGCCTACCCCCAGGAGGCCTACTCCCTAGAGGGCCACCCACGTAGCAGACCTTCTAGTGGATCTTTTGGAAATCAATGAACTTACCAACCGGTCACGGGAACATCATCTATGCCCGTTTATCAATCTACTTATGGTCCTACTGGTCCACAAATTCCATACCAGTATTGCCAACATTATCAACCTAATCAACAATTTCCATTTCTGGCTATGTCAGATCTGCTAGATTTGTCTAGATTGATTAACGATATGATACACCATGATCCCTCATGGCCTACATTCCTAGTTAAGTTACTCTGAGACATACCTAAACTCGACGGTAAACCTGGTGAGGATCCCAAAAACCACGTGATGACCTTTCATCTGTGGTGCTCATCAAATTATATAATGGATGGTTCAATCCATCTACAGTTGTTTCAGAGAACCCTCACCGGAGTAGCTGTGAATGGTACATCGAGCTACCCGAACATTCCTTTTGGGACTTTAATACCTTATCAATGGAATTTTTAACCCATTTTCAGTTACTAATTCAATACAAGACACGTATAGACATGTTAACCTCACTTTCCCAAACTACTTCCACCCATATCTCCAATCATATACGCGAATGGAGATGAATACGAAGGTTGATTGAGGCTCCCATTCCTAATTAGTTACTGGATCATTGGTTTACAAAATATTTACTTTCACCCATTTCTAGGGATGTCACCATGGGAGGTGTTGTTACGAAGGAGCAGGCCATTAGCCATGCTTAGTACCTAGACTTGGTGTATTCTAAGTCAGGCACTTTGTATGACCTAATTCCTCACACTTCTTGTCCTACATTGGACCCATCAAGACATGCAACGAAAGCACCCATTGATGGCATTCTTGGTCCAGTTCAAACACAATTGAAGAAAAAATATGTGAAAAATAAAAATCAACCTTTCAATCAACCTATTCCACCCCCCAAAACTACATCCCCTCTTGTTGTTTCCATCAAAGTAAATGTGATTCAATCCGCTGAATCTTCAAGAGGAAAGAAGAAAAGTAAGAATAAAACTAATAAATTTGATAACCAACAGGAAGGTAAAACACAAAACCATGATGTCGATTCTAAGAATAAGGGAAAGGCAAAGTTTCCCTACCTCATTCGTGGAGGTGATCATTTTACTAAAGAATGTCTTCGTGGGGGAAGTTAGCAATTTTTTGAAAAAAGCATCCACCCCGACAGTTCTTATAGACCCTTTCCCTACCCAACAACAATTGATTGATCATCAATCCTTGCATGGGCCTTCTTCATATTCCATCAATGAAGTCAAAATGATGTCAAGTGAAATAGTTCACCTCAACACAACATCCCAAAGTTATGACTCCCCTCCAAAAAATAAAAATGATGGTGTTCCATCTAAAAAACCTTTAGTTTCCACCGCTCCTCCAAGTAATGGTCTTCAGATTGAAAAACCTATTCCTGATGCAATTCTTCGCCCACCTAAGAGTACACTTTGAAATTCCATTCTTAATCCTAATGTACATGCTGCCCAGTACTATAATATAGTAGAATATCTGGCCCAAGCACCCTGCACTATGCTGGCTCTTGAGGTACTCCAAACATGTCCTACATAATGAAAGGATTTGGTAATAGCCACTGGAGCTTTGGATCTTGAACATAACAAAATTATCACATTCAAGTTGGATGATTTTAAAACTAAGTTCTCACATCAGTTGGAGTTCCAGTTGTCCACAAAATCTATTGGAAAGACAATCCATCATATCGTATTGGACGAGGAGGCCTCCACTTTGGTCATGGATTTGTCTTGTTGTAGATCCATCGGTTCTCCTGAAATTAATCATTCACCCATGCCACTAAAGGCCTTCAATGGTTGCATATTTCAACCTTATGGATTATTCCCTTCTCTATAGATTGAACTGGGGGGGGAATCAGTTTCCATTCATGTTGAAGTTGTTGACGCTCCTTGATATTACAATCTTCTCCTAGGTCGCAACTATTTTTATGCTATGCAAGCTGTTGCTTCATCTGTTTTTTAGATAGTTCAGTTCCCATTCCAAGGGAAGATTGCTACAACTAATCAGTTAGATTTCTGTCCACCAAAATCCATCTCGAATACTGTGAACAACGTTCCACTTTTGCCAACCTCGCAATATCAGAACATTGGAGTAGGCCTCATTAAATATTCTTCACTCATGGGAATCTTTTCATTATCAAATCCTTCTCCTGTTTCGCAGTCCGCATCCATAAACATGATTTATACTTCTATCATAGATAAAGGAAATTCCATTGATGAATCAACATCAATGAGTCCTTTTGAGGAAAAAAAGCATGTTATTCAAACCACCAATGACCCCACCATCAATGATCATTTGTTGATGGCTTCAGATCCTTATCACCTACCATATTGGCTAGAAACCCCTCATCTCTAGATTATCTTTCGCATACACTCCCTTCTGATGAATCCATCATGGAAGTTATGTCCCTAGATGAGATTCCCTCGAAATGTCATCACCATCGATCTTCTTTCCTTCCCCCTTGCTATGTGGTAGAAGAACAATTTGCATCAATGGTTTTTTTTGATATAGTCATTTATCCTCAGTCTCCGATCCTCACTCGTGATGTCGAATTTGAGGATAAAATATTTTTTAAATATTAATTGTAACTTAATAACTGTAAAAAATTAAATATAAACTTTGAATTACTTGTGAAAATCACCCATAAAGAAATAATGTCAATAAATTTGACTATAGTAATAACAATCCACCCTTGTAATCAACATGAAATGTTTTTTTTACTTAACATTAAATTTTTTTTTATTAATACATGTACTAAATCAAGTGGGAGAAAAAACAACTCACACCTTTAAGTATATGTTTATGATTTGTTTTTAAAGATGTTAATACCAATTCACCCTTTTACTTGAACATTACAAAACTTTTGTAGTTGTACAAAATTATGTGGAGAAAAAACAACTCACGACTTTAACCATATTTATAAATTTTCTATATATTTTATATTAAATAATAAAATTAAAAATAATAATAATAATTTTTTGATTTAAAAATTCTTTTAACTCACTTAATAATCAATACCGTGTAGCAGGGATAATTTTAGTAGCGAATTTTAGCCTAGTGGTCTATTTTTCCATGTTTTTCTCCCAAAAAACATTCGCCATTTTACATTTTTTGAAGCCTTGTTTCGCCCAATTTTGATGGGGTAAAATTTTTTCCTCCTAAAAATTGCCAAATTATTATATGAACGATACAAAATACTTGGAAATTAAAATATTTTTTGAAAAATATCGCCAATCATTTGATAGTTGGCGTTTTAAGAATTGGTAATATTCGCCAACATTTATACACTTTTAAATAAGTATGGTTCCTTAAAATCATCCCTGTCATGTAGTAATTTATGGTAAATTCTCAAAACAACTAAGCAATTAAATACAAAATTATATTAACGTACATCACTCAATATTTATCAATACCGTGTAGCAATTCCAATTAAATACAAAATTTAATTACTGGACCTTATGGACATCGTCAATGAGAATAAATATATCATTTGAGAGAAGAATTTAAACATGTCCATATATATTCATAATATGGACAGGTTATAATTATATTTATAACTAAACTTGAAAGGTTATAATTAACCCAATGTGGTAACCCATGGTATTTTCTGATCCATGGTATTTTCGTGTGGTTTTCTCACCTTTTCTCTTTCTAAAGGTTTTTGAACTCTTTTTAGGGTTTTTTACCCTTTTTTGGGAGAGAGTGAACACAAACTATAATAAATTCCCCTATCGCTTCATTTATGGGAAGGAATAATGGTGTTTTAGACCATGTTTTGTTGAATACAATTGTGAAAGTCAAAAGTAAGGGAAATATGGTAGGAATATGATGTATGTATATGGTTTAGAACATGTAGAGCTAGGTGAGCACTTTTTTTTGTTAACAAGGTGATACTTGGTAAGGCCATGTTTCAAGTGCCCTTAACCTCCAGTTGGTCGTTCTGCTTTTCGAAAGGAGTTGGGGATGTGTTGTCTGTTGCTTAAAGGATTGTTGATCGGAAATACATGGGTTCGTTGGAAGTCTCTTAGCTTTTCTATAGGAGGAATGTAAGGGTTTTGTGCATGAAATAGTCTTGAGGATTTCTTCTAGGGTTTAGTTCTTCTGATCTTGTTTAGGTGTTTGAGTAATTTGTAATTTTAATTTTAACTGTGGGTGAAATACTACCAAACCTAAGTAAAACTATTTTTGGAAATACAATTTTTTATGATCGTTCTATTTTATGTGCTTTGTAGTGTTTTAATGTTGTTTAGCTAGGTGAATGATGATGTACTTCATGGGATTTTATTTGCTTTGTTTTGAAGTTTAGTGTATTTTTTATACTCTTGTTGCTAACGTTGTTGTGATATGGTGATTTGTGCTTAAACTTGCTCTGCGTGTTCATGAATCGTGTTTTTGTCAAACTTCTAGGTAAAGCGTTGATGGTGGGTAATGAAATCTATTTAGGATGTTCTACGTTAGTGGTTCCATTTCCAACAATGTAACTTTGGGTAATTTTTGTTTGTAAATTATTTTGGGTGGTAACCCTTTTACTTGTTTTGGATTCTCTACAGAAGTATGACAAAACCTCTAACTCTTTTTTCTTATTTAATCCTAAATGCCACGCTGATGAATTTATATGCCAATGCTGGAAGCGTGGACACTCCTTTCAAAGGATGGATGGAAAACAACTCTATGGAATTCAAAACCTTGTGCGTGAGTGTTTAATCTAGATATATAAAACATAGGTCCAGTACGAGCTTGCTTGGCTGGAGTAATCTTTGTGTGAAAACGACTCCGTCATATACTTTAAATGGTTTAATAATTATTTGATTTAAATCTTTCATTTCTAAGATCTATGATTCCTATGTTTGAGGATTATGTGTGGTTTTGATATTGTTCAAGATGGTTGGAAATAAATTATCATAATATTTATCGAAGATAATCCTATCTTTTAACCTAAACCATAAAACATTTGTAAAAGGTATTCAAACCCTACAAATCTCTTTAAGTAAAACCCAAGGTACCATGACTAAATAATGTTGTCAATGGATCCGCAGAAATAAATGTTTATTCAAGTTTATGAAGCAACTTTCGATACAATTCTTGATAATTGTAAATCTCAACCTATAAACATATTTAAGAAGCTGAAATAAAATTTAATATAGGGTAAACCTCTTAGCTGTAGTTTCATAGCTTATAATGGATCTATCACCCTGCACACTTCAACACAAAATTAATAGAAAATACTCTGGTTCTTATGGGTGGAGTGGTAACCGGATGACCTCACTGTTAGTTTTTCATCACATTAAGCTAGCATTATGGTATTAGGATCTTTTCACTGAGAGAATAACAAGCACAACAATAAAACACAAGCACATCATAAGAGAAAAGAGACACAAAGAGTTTTCCTCGGGGAAACCATAAAGGAGAAAACCTTGCAACTTCCTCTAAGATAGAATCAACACCAAAACAGTAAGAGATCTCCCAAAACAGCAGTATTCTTCTATCTTCTGTCTAGGCCCAAAATTTCCTTCTTCAAAAGTGCACCACACTTGAGAGAGCAAGTGATGTATTTCACAAGTGATAAATAGAGAGACTCTCACTCTCTATTTATATTCATCCGTTCACTTGAATTTCCTTTTGACACATAGGCTCAACCTAATAATTACTACTCGAGCCTACACCTTAATTAGTGTATAATAACTCAAGTGCCCCGAAACTGTGGGGACTTACCTAATGACTTGATATGACTTGATTACATTATTAATCCTCCCGATCGGAACATTGGGGCATGACCACATGACTCAAATACATAATAGAGACATCCCGGAATAAACATTGGGTTACAATATATAATATACATAGAAGAATACATTCCGAAGTTACATATACATCAACACTCCCTCTTAACTAGGAAGGTATTCTTTCGACACAATTTTCAGCACTGGTCTTCTTCTCTGTATCAACTAGATCATCTCGTCTTCAAGTCATCTTTGTCTTCAAGTCATCTTCATCTTCAAGTCATCATCGGATCTGGATCATCATCGAACATCATCACTAAATATGGATCATCTCTCGATCTGGATCATCATCACTAGACTGGATCTGGATCATCACTCGATCTGGATCATTACTGTTGGATCATCATTACTGGATCTAGATCATCACTCGATCTGGATCAACACTGGTGCTATCTCATGATTCTTCTCGTCATAGGAAGTTCTACAGAGCTAGCCCATTTTTATGCTGGTTGTAGGCCTACCCTCATGTAGGTCTTCGCCCAGCACTTATATCTGACTTGCTCGTCAGAAAGGCATGCCCAACACTCACATCTAATCATGTAGTAAACTACAATCCCATTAGAAAGGCCCAGCACTCACATTCACCAGTATGATAGGACACACCTACTATCATCTGTGAAATGGCTCAGCACTTACAAGCACCAGCATGATAGGACACACCTACTATCATCTGTGGAAAGGCACAACGCTCACATCCACCAGCATGGTAAGACACACCTACTACCATCTGTGGAAAGGCTCAGCACTTATAATCACCAGCATGGTAGGACACACCTACTACCATCTGTGAAAAGGCACTGCACTTACAGTCACCAGCATGATAGGACACACCTACTATCATCTGTGAAATGGCTCAGCACTTACAAGCACCAGCATGATAGGACACACCTACTATCATCTGTGAAATGGCACTGCACTTACAGTCACCAGCATGATAGGACACACCTACTATCATCTGTGAAATGGCATTGTACTTATAGTCACCAGCATGATAGGACACACCTACTATCATCTGTGAAATGGCACAGCACTTATAGTCACCAGCATGATAGGACACACCTACTATCATCTGTGACAAGGCTCAGCACTTACATCCATCCAGGCGGGAACACATCCTACTCACAATGATGGAAGGGCATGCACTCATATCTGATCATGAGGGGAAAACATCCCAGCAATCATATCAGAATGGCCCCCAGTCCTCCTCGACTGAGCTACCTGGTAACTGACCAGGTGCCTCCATTCTCCTAGAGAATGGCAGTTGCCCTTACATCCAACCTGCTCGTCGAAATGGCAAACACTCACATCTGACATGGAAGGAACTTAATCCTTTAGCCATGAACAGAATGGTTCATCCCTTACATCTGATCAAGTGGGAACACATCCCTCTATCACATCAGAATGGCTACTCAGTTCTTATACTGAGTGTTCCTGGTAACTGACCAGGTGCCTCCATTCCTAGAATGGCAATTGCTCTTACATCTGTCCTGCTCGACAGAATGGCCAACACTCATATCTGACATGGAAGGGAGCAACCCTACCACCATGCCAGAATGGCTCAGCCCTTATATCTGACCTACTCGTCAGAATGACTATGGATCTCAGCACTCATATCTGACATGGAAGGAACCAATCCTCTCACCATGACAGAATGGCTCAGCCCTTACATCTGACCATGGAAGGAACCAATCCTCTCACCATGTCAGAATGGCTATGGGTCTCATCACTTTCTTTGGGAGGAAGCCTCGATCTGGAGAACACCAAGTCTCTCTCTGAAGTACTCGAACTTCATCCTAGCCAATGGATTCATTAATACATCAGCTATTTGTTCCTCCGTTGCAACATACAGGAGCTTCACTGCTCCTCTTTGCACCATATCCCTGATATAGTGATACTTGATCTCGATATGCTTCGACCTGTCATGAAACAATGGATTCTCTGACAACTTCATGCAACTCTGGTTGTCACAAGTAGCATCTAATTAGAGATCAAATATATCAGACAGTAGCTTCCGCAGCCATACTGCCTCACAACTAGCTGAACAAGCTGCGGCATACTCTGCTTCAGCTGTACTCAGTGCCACACAGGATTGCTTCCTGCTAAACCAAGAGATCACACCTGATCCCATACTGAATCAACATAACCTTCCAGGTTAATCTTCTGATTCGCATCGTACTTGAGCCCATAATCAATTGTACCCTTCAGGTACCTCAGAATATGCTTTGCAGCAGTCAAGTGAACACTTCTCGGATCTGTCAGGTACTGGATCAAGGTGTTCACAGCAAAGCAGATATCTGGTCTCGTGTTTGTCAGGTACATCAATGACCCAATCATCTGACGATACATCGTAGCATCAACCGACTCTGACGAAGAATCACTCAAATAGCTTCAGGTTCGATGCCATAGGTGTGGCCATCTCCTTGCAGTCCATCATCCCGAACCTCTTCAGGATCTCTACTGCATACTTCCCTTGTCCAAGGAAGATCCCATCTGTACTCTGCCACACCTCCATACCTAGAACAATAGTGCATCGACACATAACAGGAGCATCACTGGTCTTCCACCTTCAACCTTGGATCAAAGGTTGGAATCCACTTTATTCTCAGTAAAGCCTAGGATCATCAGTAATCTGCCCATCCTGTCATACCATGTCGAACCTCAAGATCTTCTGCAATCACTCCCTCTCAAGCAGAGCATCATACTCCCTCTGTCTTCCGTACTCTATGCACTGAAACATTCTGTACTGGAGTGACAAGTAGTATCCATCTAGGATCACTGGATACTAAGATCCTCTATCTTGAACTTCTTCAAAAGTTCATCTTGCACCCATCTGTGAGCTTTTCATCCTCTATCAACCTTGTAGCAAAGGTTAAGATATTCATCAAGCTCATCATGTATGTGTTATCCCATGGGTGTCTTCTGAACTCGTACAAGGCCTTCTTTCATTTGCACACATGATTATGCATGTCATGTGAATTCACTTCTATTAGCTGTAAATGTTTCTTTGTAGACTATGCCTTCTCTTCATGAGAAGCCTCATGCTACGAATCTTGCTTTGTATCCCACGATGTTTCCATCTACTGCATGATGGAACTATGAACTTCTCTTCAGGTCTGGATACTATGCCCAGACATCATTCTTCTTGAACTGATCTTCCCTTTCTTCTTGGTGGCTGGAAGGTTCTGCATCAATGATGTCACTGCACTCGTCATATTATTATTTTTCTTTGAACTGTCATCACTTGTTCTTCGGAACAAGTCTTCATTCTTCTTTGCTTGTAGGCGATTATGTATGCGATCTTTCCTACAAGTAAAATGCAATTGTATGGTTAGAAACATTTCATAAGGAATATTTATACTGGGAAACACTTATGCATAAATATATGATCATGCAACTACTTTAGACAATACAACATTCATCCATATCTCATTGAAACTTTCTAGATACCTTCCATCTCTACCAGGACAACATTGAGATTGTGCACTAATCCAATATGTCAGCAAAGAGGTTTCATTCTAGATAAGTAGCAATGGAGAATTTGTATAGCCCCATGAGCTACTTACCCATCACATGCATATTAGTAGTATTCTGTCATTAATGCAAACATCCTATCATGCATAATACAATAACTGAATATAAACAAATGCATAATAAAATAATATAATGAAATGATAATTGAATACTTATCTTTGTTTGTTTCGAGGGTAGACTCCTTCTTGAGCTTTTAGCTTCATCGTCTTCTTTATTCATAACACCATCGTTTCTTATCCAAAAGCTAAGGTGGATAAGAAGTTCTTCAAGAGTTGATTTCTTCATATTCCTCATTGCTTGAGGGATATTCTTTGGATGGAAAGAGCTTGATCTTCAGTTTCTCCCACCTTCTCTTCTTGAGCTTCTTCTTCTTGTGAGTTCTCTTTCTAGAGTCTATTGAAAGTAATCACTTCCTTCTAGCACACATTCCTCACATGAATGAATTCCACGATCCTGGGAGGCCATTCTAGGTGGCCATCACCACTTTTACATTCTTCACTTTTTCTTTTACCACTTCAAGTTGTTCTTTGATTTGAGAGACCCTTATGACTGCATGGTCTCTACATTCTGGATCTTCACATTCTTCAACCGGTTTCTTTAAGTCATATTCTGATTTTGTTCTTCCCTTCAAATAGCTTGAAATTCTGGAATACCTTCAACAGCTTTGCTTGCAATAGGTAGTGCTCTGTAATGCACATGTGCAAGCCTTCTATGCCAAAGCTTATTTGGCTCTACTATGTCATGGATCAAGGCTTTTTTTGGATATCCCTTCAATTTGTACAAGCCTCCTTCTTGTTCTTCAATCACTACCACATCATCGATAGTCTTTCCTTTTGGCCATATGATGACTTGACCATCTATGAATGCAGCCCGCATTCCTTTTGCATCAATGCTGAAATGGAAAGAAGGTTCTTCTTCAATCCTAGCACAAACAATACTTCTTTCATTATTAGAGACTTACCAGAGCCTAGCTTGTATGAAGATTCCCCACTACCTGTTATTGGATATTGGTAATCATCTCCTAGTTTCACCTTGTGAGGTGATTCATGTTTTGACAGTCTTACAAAAGATTCCTTGAATCCCGTCATATGTTTGGAAGCCCCACTGTCTATAATCCAATCATCACTTCCATGAGTAATGTTACCTATGAGAGCTGATATCATAACATATTCATCCTTGCTTGAAGAATCTTCACTTTCATATCTGGATCTCTTTCTGGATGGTTCATCATCCTCTGCAGCATGAGCATGATGTCTTCTTTGGCCTTGACCAAGTTCTTCTTGTGAAAGGCTTCTAACCTCATCTCCCTCTGAAACTGGAACCTCTATACTCAGGTAGGTGTCCAATCCAGTTTCTTCAGAGAGATCAGATACTTCTAGGCTTGGAAGTTGTCAACTTCCCCAAGCTTGTCACCAAGCTGATGTGATATATCATATTGAAATGAGAACCTCAAATGGAAATAGCAAAGGATTAGATCTTACTGATTTGAGGTGTCCGTCCTTGTCCCGGAGTTCGCTGATCTAGGGTTTGTCACAGAAACCCTAATTTTCAAAACTTGGAATATTTCAGATCTGATTGGATAAACAGACAGATCTCTTCAAATGGAGCTGTCCAATGTACTCCTTTTCTGAAAACAGTGGAGCGAAACTCCCGGAACAGGAAGCCCTAATTTTCCAATTTCTTCTGCAGAAATTCCTGTTACTGTTTCTGTGATATCTCTGAAATTACTGCTCCTCTATGTTTGAAATTTCATACTGAGGTAACCACGCATGTTCCTGATCCCAAACTGAAATTTTCATCAGAATTGGTTTCACCATTTGATATTTATGATCCTTTTCCCAAGGTGACCTGTTACAGGACTGTTTAGAACAGCAAAGTTGTACGGCATTCCACATGTCACTGGTTCATCTTCTGAGTCTGATATTCAGACCACCGAAAGTAAAGTCCATTCCCTTTTTGGAACATCTTCAGGAATTCCATTTGGACCTCTGTACCTCAAGATATTGCAGATCTCCCTAGATGTCCTGTTCAGGGATGAATTCTGGAAGAGGCTGAAACCCTAACTTGGAGAGATCATATCTCCTGGAGTACAGTGAATCTGAGTCTATTTTTTGGACACAGGTTTCACCAAGATTTTATATTTGGCCCTTGCAAGTTTCAGCTTTTGAGACTTCGCCAATCTCAGAATATGGCGACTATACCAAAACTTAGCAGTTTTAGTATTTAGGGTTTCTCCTAGCTTAGGGTCAAACTAGGGTTTGACTTTCCTGGAGTTTTACCCAACCAAATTTCTTGATCTAGGTCTCTAAACTTCATTTTTGATGAGGAGAATAACCCTATTCTGGTCTCACTCAAAAATTCATCTTCTGTAGAAATCCCTAGTTTCCGCATCGAAGACTGAAAATGCTCGAAATCAAATTCTGCTTCGACAAAAAGATGCGCCCTAAGGAGGAGAGTTGTTCCACCTTACTTTTGCTAAAAATATGTGGAGGAAGATCCAAAAAATAGGAAGCCCTAGTTCTTGTAGCTGCACAATGTCTTCTTCTCAGGTTAGCTCTGATACCATGTTAGTTTTTCATCACATTAAGCTAGCATTATGATATTAGGATCTTTTCACTTAGAGAATAACAAGCACATCAATAAAACACAAGCACATCATAAGAGACAAGAGAAACAAAGATTTTTCCTCGGGGAAACCATAAAGGAGAAAACCCCGCAACTTCCTCTAAGATAGAATCAACACCAAAACAGTAAGAGATCTCCCAAAACAGCAGTAGTCTTCTGTCTAGGCCCAAAATTTCCTTCTTCAAAAGTGCACCACACTTGAGAGAGAAAGTGATGTATTTCACAAGTGATAAATAGAGAGACTCTCACTCTCTATTTATATTCATCCATTCACTTGAATTGCCTTTTCACATGTAGGCTCAACCTAATAATTACTACTCGAGCCTACACCTTAATTAGTGTATAATAACTCAAGTGCCCCGAAACTGTGGGGACTTACCTAATGACTTGATATGACTTGATTACATTATTAATCCTCCCGATCGGAACATCGGGGCATCACCACATGACTCAAATACATAATAGATACATCCGAGAATAAACATTGGGTTACAATATATAAGATACATAGAAGAATACATTCCGAAGTTACATATACATCAACACTCACGAATGCTACATTCCTCCAAACCTTGACCTAGAACCATTCCTAGTTCTTATAGGATCCCCTCGAGTTGGATCCAACATGCAATAGAAAACTAGAACTCCTAAGGATGAGGTTGTTGGTATTTGTAATTTAGGATCCGTATTCTCTAAGTACTCACTTTGGAAATTTTCTCGAATCCCATACAGAAATAATAATCAGATCCCATGACCTCTCTTAGCTCTTTCTTTTATAGATATTCTTTGGAAATGGGCAGTTGGTTATCTTTAGTTAAATCAATATTTTACTACTATCTTGAAAATAACTCTTAGTTTATTTAATTTATTCATCTTTTATTATTCATGCATTAAATAACATAATTGTTTATTCTATGCTTCCTTAGTTTATGTTGACTCTTTAAAATGGCCTCATGTGGGGTTTGGTCGGTCAACTAGGATAGGTATCCCTAGATTTGGTTGCATGTTGGATTACCTTGTATTCATGGTAGTATCTTGCAGTCCTTGATGAGAAATAGATCGTGATTTAATTAATCAACTTAAATAAGTATGATGAAGGTTGGTTCTATTCAACATCTTTCCAACTCAACACCCTTAATTAAGGTAACCCCTAGTGCTATTCAGATCTTATGCTCAGCACTATAAAATGGTAACCCTTAATCAGTGTCTTTTTTAGCTTATATCACTCTATCACTACCTCTGTCAACCTATCACAATCACTATCTATATCACAATGCCCCAATCACGGTATCTCTATCTAAATTCCACAATCACTTCCTCTATCACAATGCCACTGTCAATGTCACAATGCCACAATCATTGTCACGTTGTCTCAATATATGTCACACTATATCAACCTATACATGTGTAAAGCATATACCCAGACATAATCATGTATAAACTTCACTTGGATCCTCAACTTTCACATCATATACATTTCCAAAACATTGAACATTGCAAGAGATGAGCCATATGCCACAACATAAACCATGGACTATGACAACTTGATAATTACTATGATGTATTCCAAGAGAATCCTACAATATGTCCTGATAATCACCACAATCTATACAAACAAATCACCAATACATATTCTACGGTCATCATAAATTGTGCACCAACATCTATGTCAATATCATCATCAAGTATACGAAGAGATAAGCATAAGAACCTGTACAAACTTCATACATTTTTAATACAACAATATGGACCTTAGGCCATGAGAGGAGTGACTATCACGAGAGAGATCCATGTAAAAAATCCATATGAAATCTATTCTAATATGAGAACCATCATATCCCCCATAACATATATAAATACTTCAAAGAGATATACCAAGAGAGAGGCTCACATACCTGGAGCAAAGATGTATCATTAGAAGAAAAAACTGCAAGCATGAACCATACATTTTCCAAGATTACAAACTGAAGAGACAATATAGAAACTAGAAGAGTATCTAGATATATTCATCAAATATCCCCCGCAAGCATATTTTCAATGAACCAAGAATTTTTGTAATTTCGATACCATAGGAGAAAGATATGTCATTTTTTGTGAATCTCCTCAAGTTTCAAAGATGGCAGTAAATTGCTCCTCCAAAAAATTTTGGACTTTTTCTCCAAATATGTGCAATAGAAGGAGAGACTTTATTGATGATAAAATGATTTTTTTGCACTCTATTTATACACTTCATCATCATGATCTAGTAGCTTCTTTTAGTGTTTCCTTAAACTCGTCCTTAATTTTTGGATCTTCATATTTTAAGGGGGTCTGAAGGGTTAGTACCCTACCTCAAGAGTCCATCATGACACTTCATGCCAAAAATTCAATATCACTCCATATATTCTCCAAAGGGGGGCCTAGGGTTTACTTGTTGGATACACCATTAATTCTTGTGGGGTCCTTACCACTTCAAGTTTCCTAATGGGCCAAAGTACCACAACTTTCGGGGTCCTGTGGACCAAGAATTATTATTTTCGAGGTGCTTCAAGCTCCACACGAACTTTCTTCAGACCAAATTTGGGGACTGTTGAGGGCCTCCTGCACAATGGGTCATGTAACCCCAAATTCATGGGCAAGTAGACCAAACATCATTTTTTATGGGTTTCTTCATATTTTATTTCAACATTTCCTTATGGACCAGTCCTTATTACTTCAAAGGATACTTCTCATGGTTATACAGACTAATCCTCATGGTTATGTGTAATCAGGAATATTGCACCTTCTACAGACATAACATGTTCCTCTGGTCTGAATGGTTCAGATCCAGAACAAATGTGTGAACGAAAAAGGATGAAGACCTTCCCTTAATATCGTAGACACTTGGAATACTACTTCGATAGTGAACCTATGTACCTGGTTCCTACAAACAGATGAAGCATCCAAACACATCAAAGCTACCAAAAAATAATCTACTTATCCATGTCAATGACTAAGGAATCTGACAACATGTACATGTGAAATCAGCACAACAATAATGTGGGATGAAAATCAGCTTCGCATTAAATATGTATGGAGAAGCTTACAACCATTGCCTTAGTGTCGAGAAGAACCTCCATGAGACAAAAACTTCATCCCCATAAGCTCCAACTTTGATCTCTATGCTCTCCAATGACTTAGGCTAAGTGGTCAATCCAACAGCATAACAATACCTCTATAGTTCTCCCCCTCAACTATGGACATGAGCTTGTATTTATAAGTCTCAATGGATAGGAATAGTTGAGAGAATTGTAGGTGAGGTGGCTCCAAGATCCTACCATGGGGGATCTCGAGCTCAACTAACCCATAATGATAGGAATAAGGGAGGACATGAGGCTCATGATCTAGAAGCTTTGAGAAACTTCTCTTTTTCCCATTTTACCTAGGGTACCGCTTTTCTTCTCTTATGACAAAGAGGTTTAGATGAGAAACGATTTTAGACCACTCATGGGCCACGAGGAAAGCGTGGTGCTGAGTTTTTTCAAGTAGAATTGACAAAAGGAGTAAGTTTCCACTCTAAGTGCTAGGATGAAGGGAAAACATGGAAGTTAAGGATCTTATCACATGGTGGTGACCAGATTTAGGTATAACAAAATTCCCCCCAAAGCATGAGACTTAGAGGGATATGATAAGCGAGAGATTTGAGAGAACAAGTTGTCACTTCGAGGTGAAAATGTCAGCTTGGTCAGCGATTGTTGTCTAGTAGGCATTTGTAGTACATCATTATTTTTGACTCATAGACACATGTAACCAACTCATGGCTACAGACCAATACAGGGCAGATCCATGAGAGGAATAAACAAGCATGGCTACTAGAATATAGCATAGATCCATGTGATAGAGGACTCAAACTTGGACATAGCTACCAAAAATACAACATAGATCTATAGCATACATACACAAATTTGAGCATATCCATGACCATAAAAATGTGGATCCATGATAGATATACAAACTCCATCACAACTTGGGGAAAGCTATGAGTGCTAAACAAATACCCAGGGTCTTCATCTCATCTTCCACAAAGTACAATTCTATCCATGTGATTACAATGATCTGAAGTCGAACATGGTAGAAACCACTTGATTACCGACCGATGATGTGAACCATTAACAAGTGCGAGGGAGATCACCATTAATGTCAATGATTCCCAAGGTACCCTAGTACAATCTACTAAGTGCGAATAGAAGCCTTGATGTCAAACACCCAGTCAATTCTATCGATCAAAGGTCAATGATGTGAACCTATGTCGAGAGCAAGAGAATCTGTCATTAAGGCATATAGATCTCAAGGTACTAAATTTTGTTTCTAAGACTATTTACTAGATGATGAGTTGATGTCAACTGGAATAGTCTCATTGAAGGAGGGCCATGATGAGTCCCACATCGATGACAAGAAACTCAGAAAAAAGTTATAGAATGATGTGAATAAGGTAACCATAAACTGACTCAAAAAGTACTGACACAGAGAATTTTTTGACTGCAGAGGTAAAACTTCTTCATATTCTCTTTGAACATCAGGCAGCACAACAAAAGACTTGGTAGCATGACTAGACCAGACAACCACACAGTGTGATGGCAAACAACGCATTCTTTTGAAAGGCTTAAAGGAGTGCAATGACTCATGAAAGTGGATTGTCATGGAGATCAGCTGAAGACCCAATTGACTGTAATGATATGCAAACAAGTGCCATGTTCAAAGGTAACGAAAAAATACTGACATTTATTTGATAAAATGATTCCCTTCCCATTTCCCCCATCATGATTGATGAGTGCCTCTTTTCAGTTTTACAAGTTCAAAGAGGGTAACAAACACTCGGTATAGCTCGTCCAAAGACAAGTCCAAAATCATATGTTTTACGAACTTGAGAGTGGAGGGGTTCATTCCCAAAAACGGGTCTCTCAATGTTTAATTTAACAAGTACAATGAAAGAAAACTCAATATCATTCATGTTTAGAGAGTATGAACGACCACAGAAGAATACTCCAAAGGGTCCTTTTTCATATGATTTAGTCCCTAAGGCCCGGAAAAGTGTAAAATAATACCTTAGAGAATTCTTCCAGTCATGATTGGCTGGAGTGTTCCTTTTTCATAAATAGTCTATCTGAACCAAAAAAGAGATAACCTATCATCATAGAGATGACTCTTCAAATGCTTTAACGAGCGTGAAGAAGACAAGATCACTCAACAATATTTTCATATTTAAGGAGCTCGAAAAGAGTTTAAAGAAGACTCCATTAGGTCTCTTTTCACAATGAGAGATTTTACGAGCTTGAAAAGAATCAGAAATGGACTCATACCTTTGATACTAAGTTTCGAGAGCATGACCAAAGTGTCGCAATAAATGCTCAAAGACTTTTTTTCGTTTTGTGGTAGTACGAAAAACTAAAAAATGAACTCCCATCACTTTACTGCTACTGCTCTTCTATCCTGCAACGACTAAAAAACAGGTGTTAGATGCACCAATAACTGACATTAATGGATTACGACTAAAATATTTTGATTAATAGACAATTTTAAAACAAAAATATAGCAAGTCAAACCCAAAAATGTATATAAAAGACATGTAAATAGTGAAAAATCAAAACATTTTACTATTTACCCATAGTGGAGAGCATTTGGAGCATTTTCTTGGTCATATTTTTAGTTGCTGATATCGAGAGCTTCCACTATCAGATTTGGGCACCATCAGTTCCAGGTAATAGCCTAGACCCTACTCTTCCATCTTATGTCTTCAATTTTGATTTTTAATGGTGTTTTGAGCTCATATGGCAAGCCCTAAAATCATGGGAGTGGGAACTGCTCTTATCCCTTATGGGATAAGCGATACCTCGCTAGAACTACACCAAAAGCATAGTGCACAGGTGGTGCCATTGCCTGTCCTCAGCGGGGCATAGGTAGTGTCAGTCGTGGAGAAATAAAAATAGTCACACAAGAAAAACTAGCTCATTTCAATTGATTTGGATGATTAAGAATGATTCTAATGAGTCTTGTGATTGTTTTTGGTAGGTTCTTGCTGATAAAAAATGGTCATATGGAAAGAGAGACAGCATGATAATGATGATGCCTTCACCAAATGAAATGCAGATTGCATAGTTGCATTGAGAGACTGCGGACTATTAAAATTCTTCCACACACCCGGTATGGTATTGCATGAGCAATTGCTAGAGCATATACCCTGGATATGGAATCCAGAGCAACAATATTTCAAGGTTGGTGCTCACATTTTGATAGTTGAGGTAGAGGAAATATACTTCCTAACTGGAATTTCAAGACGAGGTGTTCCCATCTTGCTGACTGGTTCCCATGGAGGGGATATTACTGCACAGGAGTTGATAGACCGTCACTATATTCCTAAGACAAGGACATCAGGGAAGAAAATCCCCATAAAGGCAGCGATGTATGGACCTCTACGGATTGTATTGTTTACCATGTAGAGAGTGGCAGGAATCGAAGGAGTGCACCAGGCGTCTAGAGCACATATGCTCTATGCCTTAGAGGCCATGGCACCTACAGTCTTTAACTGGGTGGAAGTGCTACTTTCGATCTTCAAGGATCACCGACCAAATGTCGGTAGGGGGAACTGAAACAATTTGGTTTTGGTTCCATTCTAGCTTGCTTCTTATTTGAGTGGGTTCCACATATGAGACCCCAGGTGGTATTTACAGAGATAAGAGCGCGAGACCCTCGCATGCAGAGGTGGTTCTGGATTATGGCCCGTACTGGAGCGGGTAGGGGGAAGGTAAAGTTTGGTGACCCATTCTTTCTATGGTTGAGAGATCATATCCTCATGGTGGAGGATTATGCATATGTGGGCATGGACTTTAGCAATGATCCTGACCTATCACTCCCACCTGGTGGACAGCAGGGGTGACCTCGGTAAGAAACAAAAGACCCTAAAATGGAAATAGTGTTTTTATGTTTTTTGATGTTTTATATTTTTTATGTTTAGTAACGAGACTTGAATTTTTTCATGTAGACGTCAGAGCAGCATGACCTGGGGGATATTCCCCATTGGATAGATGAGCCGAAGCCTATTTCATACCGTAGGGTGATGATGTGACTGGGGAGTTAGAGGAAAACCTGGAGAGGTTGACCCTAGACATCCTTGATGCTTCCATTGATTTCCTCCCTCTGAGGTATCAGAGGCCTATAGCGGGAGTACTGGGTCGCTTTAGCAGACTGCTACGTAGAGTAGTCCATGCAGTGATGTGTTTCCAGGAGCATCACTAGAAGATGTGTGCATGATGTATCTACTGAAAGTTGATAGCTTCAGGATTTTGTATGGTGATTTTTACCTGAAAGCCTACGTGCTTCAGATGAGGTCTTGTGACCTATTTTTTTGTAAAAACATGTTCATGTATATATATATATATATATACAGAATTTTATTTGGTGTTTATATGTCTCAAATGGTGAATGTATTTTACATGAGTTTTATGGGTCTTTAATAGTTTATTTACAATGAACTAAGTTTGATTTTCATGTAATGGATGGACAATATGCCCATCTAGGATGTAATTGGCCAATGAATCAACCACTACATTATGTTCCCTAGGGATATGCCTATAGGTGATAGTTTCAAATGACCTTTCTAACAAGCATACCCTCCGAAAGAGGTGGAGATGCACAAGATTCCTAATGGTATAAACATGGTTTAGATGACAAACCGTGATTTGTGAGTCCATCAAGACTACCAAGTTGCGAACATATTGGGAGGAAGCTTCGGTCAGAAGACCTATGACTGCTCGATACTCAGCGATATTGTTGGTAGCGGGACCAATACAAAGCTCTCCTGAACTGACCAAATCATAAGCTAGGGAATAGAGAACCCAAGCAGCTGAGGCAAGATCCAAGGTGTGGCGACAAGCACCATCAGCGAAGCCGTAGAAAGCCATCTGCTCTACATGACCAAAACATGGTATAAATAGATACGAACACTAAACTCAAAACCATATTGAAAATACTTAAAGCACACTGAAAGTCAAGCAATATACATATATACAAGATACTATCCAAGAGAGATCTAGGCATAGTACCTCTTCAGGTACAACCCATTGCGAGGTTTCCCTAAAGGATTTCCATCGTAATATATGAGCTCGTAGGCCCCTTTCTCTAAAACTTTAGAAATGATGAAAGGACCGTACCGCATGGATTCAAACTTTCCTTTCCCTAGCTTGTCATATCTCTAATCGTAAGTCAAAACTAGGTCATCCTTATTAAAGGCACAGGGTTGGACGAATTTATCATACTACGCCTTGACACATTTCTTGTGTGCCTCATTAGCCAAGGTAGCATCTCTCCTAGTTTCATCAAGGTTGTTCAAGTATAAAAATCTCTCTTCCTTTGCGGAAGTGTTTAGGAGAAGTTCAATGACAAGTTTCAAGGATAGAATCTGACATTGAATCGATAAGACAACTTTGAGTCCATAGACAAGATGAAAAGGTGTGAAACTAGTAGTTGTTTTCACTAAAGTCCTGTAAGCCCAAAGAATGAAGAAAAGAATATGGTGCCAGTTGGATTTATGGTCTACAACCATCTGACAAAGCATATTTTTCAAAACTTTGTTAATGACTTCTACTTTACCATTAGCTTGCGGATAATAGGGCATAGAGTTTTCATGGTGAAAACGTAGCTTGGCACTTAGTTCCTCCATCATTTGATTACGGAAATGTGATATGTGATCAGTAACTATGGACAGTGGGACTTTGAATCGAGCTATGACATGGTTGAACAAGAAGAGAGTGATAGTCTTACCATCTTCTGCATATATAGGCATGGCCTCAGTCCACTTTGTAAAATAATCAATGGATACGATAATGTAACCATGCCCCCAACTGATGTAGGCTTACAATGCATATAATCAATCCCCCATTTTGGAAAATGAGCCAATGGAAATGACGAGGTGTAGTGGAGCAGGATGAGTGCGCTTTTTTGGATAAAAATGTTGACAGGGTGGGAATTTCTTGACAACCTCGTGACAGTCTTTAAAGACTAAAGGCCAGAAATAGCCAGCGTGAAGGATTTTCTAGGCTATAGCCATCCCAGATAAATGACCGCCACATGCTCTAGAGTGGCAATCATTCAACACTTGTTCAACTTCCTCATGGGTGAGGCATCACCAGAGAATGAAATTGATCCCACGTCTATACATGGTGTAATTCAAGATGAGGTAGTATTTCGCGTGGTGATGGATACCACGGCGATCGTCATGCGATAGATTTGGCTGAAATCTTTGTGTTTGGATATAAATAAGTAAATCTCCATACCATGGGTCAGTAGTGCTTATCAGGAATAGGAATTCATTCGAAAATGAATCACTGGGCTTAGATTCCATCGAAGCACCGGGAAGATCACACATGAGCTCGGCAAAGACCAAGGATTTCTTTAATGTGGCTTTGGAAAATTCCAAATCAAACTCCTGTACTATGACTATCCATCGAGAGTAATTTCCCTTGAGCACCTGACGAGTTAGGATGTAATACATAGGGTTTTGGTTTTCCAATATAGTGGTTGTGTGGAGAAAAATGTAGTGATGAAATTTTTGAACGACAATGACTATGGCCAATGCTAATTTCTCCACACGTGAATATTAGATTTCAGAATCCATAATATTCTTACTGGCATAGTAGATCACGTGCTCCTGACCGTCGGGATTTTCCTGCACCAAAACCATAGTGATGGTAGTAGTGGAGGCATCAATATATAAGAGAAAATCATTTGAATAATTTGGGGGGTGTATCATGGGTGAATGAGTCAGAGCATGTTTAATATTATCAAAGGCACATTGGGCTTGGTCATCCCAATAGAATGGAGTGTCCTTCTTAAGGAGATGCATATAACCGTGCGTTTTCTCTGCAAAATTGCACATGAAATGATGGAGAAAGTTTTGCTTCCCTTGCAAACTTTGGAGTTCAAGAATATTGGTTGGGGATGGTAGATCTAAAATGGCAGCAATTTTCAATGGGTCTATCTGGATGCCATCCTTGGAGACCACAAAACCTAACAGGCATCCCATCCCAATGTAGAAAACACATTTATGTGGATTGAGTTGTATATTATAATGATAACATCTTAGGAAAATGTCTCTAAGATGACCAGGGTGGTCCTCCCATCACTGTGAATGAGTAGGGAGGTCACCAAGGTACGGTTCAACAATATGTTTTATATCGTGAAACGCATAGGACATAGCTTGCTGGAAAGTGGCTCCAGCATTTTTTAAGCCAAATGGTAACTTCCTATATGCAAAGGTTCCCCATGGGAAAATGAATGTCATCTTGTGCTGATCGGTGGGTAATATCTCAATCTGATTATAACCAGAAAATCCATTAATGAATGAGAAGATGACACTTCCAGCATAGTTGTCGATAATCTGATCGATATGTGGAGTAGGAAAGTTGTCTTTGGGACAAGATTTATTCGAATATCTAAAATCAATAAAGACTCTAAGGGTTCTCTGCTTTTTATTGATAAGGACAACATTCGATACCCATTCCACCAGGGTTACGAGATAAATAAACCTAGCTTTGAGAAGTTTCTCTATCTTAGCTTTAATAGCTACGGCCTTCCGTGGATGGAGCTGCCTTAGTTTTTTCCTGACAGGTTTAGCAGTGGGAGAGGTTCTAATTTCATGGCCCATAATGGATGGGTCTATCCTTGGCATTTCTTCATTAGACCAAGCAAAAATATCACGAAATTCTTTAAAAAGTGCCTTGTATGCTTCAGATTATTCTACGATGCATTTCTGCCCAACGTGAACATGGTCGATGGTACCATGCATGGCTGATATGTTAATCAGATTTGTCTGAGTAATGTTGCATAGGTTTCCTTCAGAATCTGTGTATTGCAACAATATAGGAATTTGAGGTGCGTTGACAATATCAGTGGAAAACAGGGATGCAAAGTCATGGTCTGTCGAACTAGTGTTGGGGAGGAATGAGGATCTATGATGGTTATCCTCCCAGATAGGCTCATTCATACTCATGATCTCCATAATGGACTCGTTGAAAGGAAAATTCTTATACACATAATCCAGAATAGGAAGAGATGGTTCTAACCAGTAGAGCAGGTGGTAAGGGTCCGAAGTTACCAGATGAAGTTCATGAGTGTGATCATCGAAAAGGGTTTGAATGATGTTGTACATTTCTTTAGGTGGACACAACGAGGTGGACTCAACAACTTGTTTTCCCTTTATATCATGATCAAATGATGCAATAATATTTATTGTCACTATGTCTATGTTAGGAGGAGTGGATGGAAAAATCCCCATAAGGGATGAATCCTTCAACATGCCTACCGAATAGACTGGTAAGGAGGAGGGGACTAGCCTAACATAGGGATGTTATTATCTATAGAGTTAGTAACATCTGACATACATAAATCAAGCTGATCAATGATGATAATTCTCCCTAGATGCAGAAATTGTACTATGTGAAATATCATCGAAGCAATACCAATCATGGCATAAAACCAATTTCTTCCTAGAAGGAGGTTGTAATCTAACGGGGCATCTACTACTTCTACTTGAATAGAAACGGCTTTTCCCCCAAGCTCAACTACAAGGGCTGATATGAGACCATAGGGCTGGAAACCTCATCCATCAAATACTTTCATAGTCGTAGGTGATGTTACAAGCTCGGGAGAGGCGATAGCTTTCCAACAAGATAGGGACAAAACCGAAGTTGAATCTCCTTCGTCTAAGACAGTCCTAAAGACTTCTTTTCGACTACTTTCATGATGATTTGGAAAGCAAGTTTGTGGGGTAGTCTATACTTATAGTTCTCGACATTGAAATGAATCAAATTAGTATTGTTCAGGTTTAAAGCTCCTAACGCAGTTAACAAGTTTTTGTGTTGTGTAGGACAATTTTGGAGCACTTCTAAGGTAGACATTGCACATGGTGCCTAAGCGAGATCTTCAACTACATTATAAAATTGAGCAGCTCAGGAATTAGGGTTAAAAACATCCTTCCTAAGAGTAATCTTCGGTGGATGCAAAACCATGTCGAGAGTAGGCTTCTCAATGGTTAGGGGGATAATAGATGAGGAGTCGGGAGAACCAGTAGAGGGAGCTTTTCCTAAAGAAGAATTCTCTTCTTTCTTTTCTGCGAGTTTGTCATAACTTTGACTTCAAGTTTGAAAACTAATGGTATCCGAGGACATTATTCACATTTCCTCTGATGAGCTAGAGTTTCTCTGATTAGACATGTGGTCTATTAGTTGTTGTTGAGAGGGAAAAGGATCCGTGAGAACTGCAGGTGCGGGATTTGTTTTCAAAAATTGGGTGATTTCGTCCCGACTGGGACATTCTTTTGTGAAATGGTCACCTCTTCATAGCAGACATGGATATTTTTCTTTTCTCTTCCCTTTATCATTATCGTTGGTGGTTGGTTTTGGATTCTTCTGTTGGTTCAGGTTTTTTGTTTTTAGCTTTACCTTTATTTTTATTGTTGCCGGGTGTTTGAATACTCTAAATAGAATTGACCTCGGTGGAAACATTGGGAGTCAAACGAGCAGCGATGGAAGTCTGGGGTTGCTTGTTAGGTTTTGCTGCAGACGGGGACTAGATTGAACCAACAATCCCATCAACAAGGACTTCTGCTGGTGGCTTTGCAGGATCTGTGCTTGGGTGAGGAGCTTAAGGAATCAAGTCATACAAAGTTTTGGACTGGGAATAGACCATGTCCGGATATTGGGCTCGACTAATGGTTTTCTCTTCAGTAATGACACCACCCATAGCCACATCTCGGGCGATCAGAGGCAACAAAGATTTAGTAAACCAATCAGTTAATAACTGATTTGGAATGGGAGCCTTAATCAGTATTCTCCACCTTCTCCACTCATAGATATGATCGGATATGTGGGTGGAGGTGTTCTGTCATAGAGAAGTTAAGAGATCAGTACCAATTTCATAAAGGATAGGAAGTTGAAAGTGCGTAAGAAATACATTTTCCAATGAGCCAAAATCCACAAATGAATGTTGCGGAAGTTCAATGTACCATTTCACGGATGTACTGGTCAAAGTTCGCCAAAAGAGTCTTAAACGAACTAAATCATCCATAAGGGAGTTTGAAGAACACCACAGATGGAATGTCATGACATGGTTTTCTGTATCGTCTCCCTGCTTCCCATCGAACTTCAGAATGTCCGATGGTAACTTTACCGGAATGGGGTCATTGATCAACTTGGACAAATCAGGCAAATCCAAAGTTGCTAGGAAATGTAACTGATGATTAGGTTGCACATACTGGCAATATTGATATGGCATATAAGCGCCAGTAGGACCATAAGTAGACTGATAGATAGGTTGTTGTGACGAACAACAAACTGAAAGATCCACCCATAGGGGGTTGATTTCTAGGATCAAGACCACTCGGGCCTCCCATAGGAGGACCACCAGGGCCTCCAGGACCACCAAGACCATTGGGACCACCAAAACCACCAGATCCTCTGGAACCTCTAGGAGGTAAACCCTCAAAGCCTTCGAAACCACTAGGGGGAGGACCACCTGACCCTCTAGGGCCATTAGGAGGGAAGCCACCAGGCCCCCCAGGACCACCAAGACCATTAAGACCATAAGGAGGGAATCCACCAGACCCTCCTGGAACATTAGGTCCCCCAGGGGGAGGACCTCCATAAGGTAGTCCTCTGCCACCTCTTGCATTATGTATAGGTATCCCCCCCATAGCTGGCATGCAGGACCAGTTCGGTTTCCCCCATGGCATGAAAGTATTACTAGGATATGTAATTCCAGCATAAGGTTTTCTTATAGGGTTGGGTGGATAATTAATATTTCCTACAGGTACTTGATTTGCTGTATAACCATAACCCCAAGAGGTTTGAGTGGTTACAGGTTGTGCCCCTAAAGGCTGAATTGAACTAGATGGGGATTTAACCACATTAGTGTGGGTTGGAGAGACATAAAATGTAGATTGTTCTATACCAAAGGTCTGTCCTCGACTAGGTACAATTCTGGTGCCAGATAATGTAGGTCGTGCTAGGGGTTTCCCCTCGGCACTAGAAGGTAATGATGAAACATGAATGGAATGTTGAGCCCCAGGTGCGGAAGACCTAGGAGGATTGGGAACATACATAATATGGGAGGTGGTGGTGTTGGAAGTTTGACCTAGGTTATGTGGAGTCATTGTGCGATCTAGAATCAGATCAATGGGTCTCATAGAAGCAGCAAGTGAATGATATCCCATAGGAATAGTTGCAGAACGTTATGGTGGTGTGCCCAATATATCATCTATTTTCTTTTCAATCTCCTATGCATGGAGAATAGCTTCCTGGTATTGTATACATTCTTCTTCATCTGGTGAAATTTCTACATAAGAGTTTACACGAGTACCAAACGAGCCAATGGCTTGACCTATATAGGTATCCCAAAATGGGGCATTGGGACCATAATCAGGATGGGTAGTATCATCAACATGACCTTCTGTGGGAGAATGGAATGAAGTATTACCTGAAGAAGGTTGTTTGACAAATGGAGGCGAGTGTGAAGGATATGGTCCTCCACTTTCTGCAACCACATTTTCTCCCACTTGAGAGTTGGTAGCAGCTCCTTGGTTTATAGCTTCCATAGGATTTTCTCATGAAACAAGAATAAAATCAAGTGGCAAGCCCCGTACTCTTCTGGACTGTCTTAGCTCAGCCACTTTGTACAGCTCCTATCTAACCTAGGGTCTCAAAAACTAGAAAACACATCAAAAATTTACCTACTCAAGCTATACACCAAAAAAGCAAACTTAAATGATAGGAGGAGTTCAGATAGTCAGGTCTCTCACCAGGATTGTCAAGAAGGTGCCACTCGTGATATACCTTGAGGGTACGTGCGTAGTAATCTCCCCGAATGTTGTTTTCAGTGTATGGCTCCAAAAAATATGGCCAAAGGGCTTTTCTCGGATGGATAAGGTATCATAGTGGGGTCTCTTGATATACACAAGGTACATGGGAGCTCAAATTGGTAGTAGTGCTCTCTAATGCATAATCGTTCACAAGGGGCCTTTTGATATACAATCGAGTACATGAAGTACCTTTCTATATACCTCAAGGGTACGTGAAAGGCCGTTCGATATACCGACGATACGTGGAAGAACCGCTCGAGTCCCAGGATGTAATGCGGACGAGTAATGACAGCTCTTACGCTTAATGACTCCCGAACACATCTCTAACCTATCACTCAAATTGCTATGTAAATTTTAACCTATAACTACCATTAATTTTAAAGTGGACGGTTAGATGAATGCATGGAATTTTGACAGAAAAAATAAAACCATGCAGTATGCATATGCAAATATTTCACTTTGTTGTTTGTGGTATGCCTACCTACAGGAGGGAAAGTGAGTATTTTCTTTTGTTTTAAAACCAAAAATTCCCAACCAACAATCTTGAACAAAGTTCAAAATCAAAGACAAGCAACACTTTCCAAACTCATTTCTCTTTCTGAAAGCAATCAAAAGGGGAAGAGTCTCTTTTCTTGAAAGAAAAACAAGAAGCACACTATATGCATATGCACTCTATTTTTCATTTTTTCTTAAAACATAGATAGATCTAACTTAAAACTACAATATTTTTTATTTTGATGAGATAGTACTAATGGAAAAGAGACAAAAGAACATGGAGAACCTGAAATCTTGTGAGGCTAATTAGAGATCCAATGTATTATGCTCAATAATGATAATGACCTAATCTTAGTAAAAAAATTCTTTTTAACAAGCAAAAAGAAGTCTTCTATGGAAACAAAAAATAAAATCAAGATGCTAATCAAATGTTTTTTCTTTCAGTCTTTATAACATAAATGAAAAGAAAGCTCACTACAGCCTAAGCTTTCAAAAAAGAATTTCTTTCACATTCACAACCAACAAGCATGGAAGAAAATGAATAATCAACAAGCTTAGTCTAGCTTTTGAATTCTTCAATCAAATCAATCTTTTACCACAAAATTTTAAACCATGAGCATTCAGATTCTAACACACAAGCCTGATAGTGCAGGGATGAAAGAAAACAAACTCAATTTTTTGCAAAAAATGAGAAAAAACTAGTCTTGGAACAAGGCATACCTAGCACCGCACTGGAGGGGTCTTGACAGAGCGGTTCTGGATGAGCACCGCTTCTGGATAACAGGACTCATGAGGTGGCACCGCTTATGGGTAACAGAGTTCAGGTGGTGGCACTGCTTCTTGCCAACATCATAAGTGTGGTTCCCTAAATAGATCCAAAACACAAGGAGAACAAAAGATCAAGTTAGAAATTGATCAGATCAAGGAAAAAATTGATGGATTGATAGTAAAAAAGAGCATAAAAAGTCGAAATAATTCAGATCTGAAAGTTCCAAACCAAAATTCACTGAGTCAGATGGCAGATCTGATTGAAGAGAGTTGGAGATGGAGCCTGGATTTAAACAAGAGTTTCAGAACTGGGGAAGAACAGATCAACTGAGATATGCACTATTCCCCAATGGAGTCACCAGATTTGTAATTAGGAATATTACACCTTTTGCAGACAAAAGCTGTTCCTTTGGCTTGAATGGTTCAGATCCAGAACAAATGAGTGAATGACAAAGGATGAAGACCTTCCCTGAATATCGTAGACACCTGGAATACTACTTCGATAATGAACCTTTGTACCTGCAAACAGATCAAGCATGCAAACACATCAAAGCTACCAGAAAATCATCTACTTATCCATGTCAGTGACTAAGGAATCTAACAACATGTACATGTGAAATCAGAACAACAGTAATGTCAGATTAAAATCAACTTTGCATTAAATATGTATGGATAATCTTACAATCGTTGCCATAGTGTGGACAAGCACCTCCACAAGACAAACACTTCATCCCCATAAGCTCCAAGTTTTCTCTCTATGCTCTCCAATGACTTAGGCTAAGTGGTCAATCCAACAGCATAACAATACCTCTATAGTTCTCCCCCTCAACTATTGACATGAGCTTGTATTTATAAGGCTCAATGGATAGGAATAGTTAAGAGAAATATGGGTAAGGTGCCTCCAATATTTTACCATGGGGGATCTTGAGCTCAACTAACCCATAATGATAGGGATAAGGGAGAACACGAGGATCGTGATCTAGAAGCCTCGAGAAACTTCTCTTTTTCCCATTTTACCTAGGGTACCGCTTTTCTTCTCTTATGACAGAGCGGTTTATATGAGAAATGCTTTTGGACCAAAGACCATAGGCAGTGGCACTGCTTCTTGAAAACAGGATACAGGTGGTGCTGATCAAAGTACCGCTCATGGGCCACGAGGAAAGTGCAGTGCTGAGTTTTTTCAAGTAGAATTGACAAACAGGGTAATTTTCCACTCTAAGTGCTGGGATTAAGGGCAAACATGGAAGTTTAGGGTCTTATCACATGGTGGGGACATGATTTAGGTATAACATTATGTGCACCCAACATCATGACTTTCTAGGTTATGTGGACACATCTTCATGATTTTGGGGTATCTTTCATACTTTATACCATGATTTTGCAATATCTTTCATACTTTATACCAATATTTTTGGATGAGTCTATTGGTATTTAGAAGTTAGGCTCTGTATTCTCTAAGTACTCACTTTGGAAATTTCTTCAAATCCCATACAAAAATAATGATAAAATCCCATGACCTCTCTTAGCACTTGCTTTTATAGATAT
>LPNX010217496.1:0-120755 GCA_001517045.1 Pseudotsuga menziesii | reverse complement strand
TATATATATATATATATATATATATATATATATATATAAAATAAATAAATAAATTTCTGCACACATTGGCACCTAGGTATAAGAGGGGCACTACATAGGTCATCGTCAATGGTTCTCATCAATAAGAATCCTTATGAGACATGGTTTTGTAATAATCCCTCTCTTACACATCTCAGAGTCTTTGGGTGTGAATCCTTCGTGCATATGTAAAGGAGAAAAGAACTAAACTCAACTGCAAGTCATAGAACTATTATAATTTTTCATTAGACCTCTTTCGGACAAGCTTTGGGCTATAGTTGGAATGGTTCTAGTTTTGTTCTCGTCCCTTTATCCCTTGCTAGAGTAGTCTTTTGAGTTCTAGGTTCATTGAGGTCTCTCCTTAGTTGTTGGAACGGTTGGATAGGGCACTTGCAAGGTTGAATTATGTTAGCTATGAAGCTATGTAAATTTTAGGGTTTAAACTGGGGTTTCCACAAACAAGAAGAAAAACTAAAGTAAAGTAAATAAGTAGACAATTTATTTTAATTTGGGTTTTAACACATAGGTTATAATTTTGGTATGTTACATTGTCTCTGGAAAATGGAATGTGCATATAGACTAAACCTAGTGATATAGTGAATACTGTGCAAAAAAATGAATCGAGTGAGAAAGTCAATACTTGGGAAGTGAGAATGTTGTTTCTCATATGTTTCAAGTATGCTATACCGATATGTATGATCCTTCAACCTTCAACCCATGGGAGGAATCATATTAAGGAATGGCGAGTTCTATTAATGAGGAGTTGTACCCGATGGTGGTATGGATGGATTAAACGGGTTGTACATCTAGGTTTCAGTTATAGGGATATTCTTACAAGGGAAGAAATGACTGGAGCGATGCGGCAGGAGGCAAATGCCGTGAGAAGGAATCGGATCTTGACGGTGAAAATCGTTGAGAGAATAGCCCACTATTACAACAACAATCTAGCGCCAAGACATAGCCCACTTTTGGAGGCATAAATATATAATATAATAAGACATATAATTATATATAAACATTAATTATTATTTTTTTTATCAGTAAGAGGTGCTCCTTCTATTGTTTAAATGAAAAAAAACAGATATATAGTCAAGTTTCACTCCAGAAGCATGGAGTCGGGATGTGGTTATGGAACCAAAAAAGGAAAGTATGCAAAAGGTCCCATACCAAATATCTAACCATGGATTTAGCTACCCATCCTTTATACATTGAAAACCTCACACACCTAAAGAGTTTGAAGAAGAAGTAGAAACTGAAAAAAAAAACATAAACATAGCAAAATAGAGTAGAACCAGAGTTGCTGAGAAGGCTGTTAGATTTTTCTGGAAGATTCAAATTTATCCTCATTAGCTTTGTTGGTGTCGGCTTCGTTGGTGTTCTTGCTGGCGCATTGGAAGGGTAGTTCTGAGAGTTACATGAGGTCTGTCATATGGGCCAGACCTCGCTCAACATCCTCCTTGAAAGTGCTAACAGTGAGCTTTACATATTCTCCAAAGCTCTCCCTTTCTCTCATAGATTTGTCTAGAATGAATTTCAGGTGACAATAATTCGACATAGTGACCTTAGGCCCAACCCTAAGCCGAAATTCCCCATAGATTTCAGCTTCCATGGCTGTAATGGAGTCACAGATGTAGTCCGGGGTTTCCTCCTAAAAAAGATCTTCCCACACCATTTCATTCACACCCTTCCTAGTAGAAGAAATAACTGCAAAGGAGGGTAGAGTCCAGGCTAGGCTGATTCTGTCTAAAGCTTTCTCTGAGAGGAGATTCCAATACACCAAGTTCCTTTGAAGAGGCTCGTGATGAGGGAGTGTAGCTGAACCTATGCCACTGATCCTCTGTGGCAGAACCTTAGAGACTGAGGCTCTGCTGTTGAACCTCTGCAACTGAACAATTGTGTTATCACACCTTTCCATCTTGTGGATCTCTGGATTGCATCTAATATAGCCTTTCCCCAGCGCATGGAGAATACGTTGGAATCCAGTCCAAGTACACTTCAGCATGGCGGGGATTTCGGAATGAACAGACTAGTACATAAACCGCATGATATACACCATTACTAAGCAGTGACTTACCAGGATTGTTGTTTGAGGGAAGTTTTGCACATTTGGGGCCTATTTTATTTCCGCCGAAGGACATCATTTGCATGGAGGAGCGTGGGAGAGGGGCTTCCATCTGCATTGGTATGCACCCTAACTCCCATGTTCCATCCATCATCATCTTCAGTCGGGATATTGTGATCTCAATTTGTGATCTTTGCCAATTCTCCTTTCCTTTTGGTTCAATATGGTCACCCCAACAAGAGTAATGGATTGCTGAGTTGATGGTGACTCCATTATTAGCAATGGAATCTTCTAACTTGTTGGATTTTTTTCTAACATGTTGGAAAATGATCGCTAGGTTTTCCATTAGTATGGTGTTGAGGGTTTTAAGTTTTCTTTCCAGCCTCCAATTGTTGGCAACCTTACTCCCTGTAGAGCCAGCTCGTATTATGTTCGCCATGTTGGTGATTAGAAGTGAGTCCCCTTCCAAGATGAGATGGGTCCAATTCTTGTCTAGAGGCCAGTTTAGGGAAACCAGTAATCCTTCCAGCTCAGTCACATTGTTGGTTGAGAGGCTAAGAGATCCCTAAAAAACTCCCTGTATTTTCCCTTCATTATCCCTGATAGCTCCACCAAAACCTACTGGACCAGGATTTCCTTTGGAAGATCCATTGAAATTGAGGTTGTAATTTCTCTGGGGGGGAGTCCATTGATTGGGAGAGTTCACCTTGATATTTTTCGTAATGACAAGATGGATGTATTTAGGAATGTTGGTGATACACCAACCCTTTAATATTTGAATTTCATTGTTGTTCGTATTTAGATCCTTGTCTTTTCAGGCTAATAGTGTCAAGGTTTCAAAAATGTGCTTCTTTAAAATTTTCCAGAATTCCCCTTCCATCCTTATCTGGTTATTAAAGGTTATGTTGTTCCTTCTATCCATATTTCCTAGACCATGAATCCAGGAAAAAGTTCACAAATTATGTTGAGTAGCATGCTGTTGAATGGATGGCGAGGCTAGTTTGTTATGGATAGGTTCGAGCATCCTTTAGTTCTAGCTGATTTTTTGAAGATTATTTCTCATTCTTTCTAGATTTTGTCAGTGAATTTGGATTCATCAAGGAGGTGGTCGATTGTTTCCCCATTGTCCTTGCATAGGAAACACCATGCTGGTCCAATGCTACTTCTTTTTTTTCGGTTCTCCCAGGTTAGGATGAGGAGCTAGAGGAAGGTGGAAATTTTGGGCCATAGATTGGATTTCCAAAATTTATTCCATCTGTTTACTTGGCCATCAAAAGTTGTGTTGGAAATAATTGTTGTATATTCTTTCATGTTGAAGATGTAGGAATGTGAGAATCTCAATCTTATTTTGTCATTATCATGGTTAATTCTAATTTGTCGGGTTTGTAGGTCATCCCAGAAGGTTTGTATATCTTTAGAGGGACTGATGGCCTGCCACTAGTCAAAGCATTTCCATTTCCTGAAGTGATCTCCTATGTTGGTCTCTTGCCACATGTCACCTACTTTGGAGGTGCGTCTGAGTAGTAGCTGATCCCATAGTATAGGGAGATTGTAATCTTCTCGAAGAGGACAATGTTGATTCCATGAGTCTTGAGAGAAATTAGCAGTGTTTCCAATTTGAACCTCCCAGAAGATGAAGCTTTGTATTATGTTCTGATTGGCATGAGCCGAGTTTCAGATCTGGGAGCCTTTAACATCGGTGTTGAATATGATAAGGTTCTGCTTTGGCCATGTGGGAGCATATTTAGGCTGCCATAAGTGAGCCCATGGTTCCAATGTTTGCATGATCAATCTCCTCCAGACCTTGGAATTAAAAATTTGATTGCTAATTGCAGGGTCTCTTAGGCTAAGCCCCCCATCAAGTTTGGGCATGCATAGTGTATTCCAGTCTATAAGCAACCATTTCTTTTGGTTTTCGAAGCCTCCCCAGAGGAAAGTTCATTGTAGAGCTCTGATTTTTTTAGAACATATTTTAGAGTTGACGAGATAGAGAAAAGATATAAAGACATTTTTTGTAGAAAAATTTTTACTAGGATTAGGTGACTAGGGAGGTTGAGAGAATGAAAGGTCCAAAAATCGAGTTTTTTATTCAATCTATCCAAAATATCTTTCCAAGAGACCTTTCTTGTTAAGGAATCGATCAATAGGGATCTAAGGTATTTGGCAGGTAGGGATCCTTCTGAGAATTCAAGAATACATAGGATATTACATTTTGTGATTTGGAAAGTATTGAAGATGTATATCTAGGATTTCTCTTTGTTAATATCAAACCCACTGGCAAGGTGGAAGGTATTGAGGTTGGTTTTGAGGGCTTTAGCTTCTAGCAACGATGAATACCACATTAGCATGGTATCATCTACAAATAATTCATGGATTTGAGACTCCATTCCAGGATTTGGGGAGAGGTCTTAAATTTTTTGGTTTTGGAATTTGGCATTAAGGAGGTGTCCCAAGCCTTCCATCATTAAGAAAAAAAGGAAAGGAGAGAGGGGATCTCCTTGTCTGATGCCTCTAGAAGGGTGAAAGGTTTTGGAGGGGGTGCCATTGAAAAGGATGGAAAAGAAGGTTGTGGAGACTAGAGTGAAGATCCATTTTACCCACTGATTACATACACCAAATGCCAGCAACATTTTGTTCATGAATTTCCATTTGAGCTTATCAAAGGCTTAATATATATCAATCTTGATTAGCATGCCTGATTTTTTGGTGGTTTTGAGCAAGTGGATAATTTCATGAGAAATAATTATGCCATCTAAGATCTGTCTACCTTCCACATATCCAATTTGCTCCTTATATACGAGGGATGATAGAAGTGGTTTGATCCTGTTTGTAATGGTTTTGGTGATGATTTTGAAAATAACATTGCAAAGAGCGATGGGTTTGAATTTACTTGGGGAATTAGCTCCATTTTATTTGGGGATGAGGGATAGAAACGTTGAGTTGAAGGCTTTTAGGACCTTCCTATTTTTTCGAGAGTCTTCGACAATAGCCAGGACTTCATCTTTGATGGTGTTCCAACAGGCGTGGAAGAAGTTGGTCGTGAAGCCATCAGGTCCTGGAGCTTTATCATTTTTAAATTGCTTGACTGCCTCCTCTAGCTCAGCCATGTCAATGGGTCAGAGAAGGATTTCATTTTTTTATTAAGTCACTATGGAGGGAATGTTCTCGAGAATTTCTGTCATAGCATATTTTCTATCAAGATCAGGCTATTCCATTAATTTACTGAAGTGGTTGGTGAGAGCGTGTTCAATGTCTCCATGTGTTTCTACCACAATGCCATTCTCATCTTTCAAGAGGATGATTCTGTTGGCCTATCAGTATTGTATTGAAGCTTTGAAGAAGAAACAATAATTCCTTTCCCCTTCTTTTAGCTAGATATTTCTAAATTTGGATTACATATAGTTTCTTCTTAAAGTTCTCTGTCTTCCAAGGATTCCTATAGTTCCATTTCTTCCTTTTTGATGGAGTCGATTGATCCCTCTTGCATGATGGTTCTTTGGATGTCCACAAGTTGGCATTCAATATGTTTTTTTTCCATATGGATGTTACCAAAGTGTTCTTTATTCCATGTTTTGACTTTCTCTTTGACGTATTTCATTTTTAGCTGAAATTTGTACATAAGAGTTCTCACGGAAGGCTGAAAGTTGTTCCACCATTGTTTCATTAGGGGATGAAAGTCTAGATGTGTGCGCTAGAACTTTTCAAATATGAAGGGTCTTCTCAAGTGTTCCCCCATTATACTCCAATTGAAACTGATGGGCCAATAGTATGAGCCAACTGTCGGGAGTATAAGGGACGAGATGTCTACACCTCCAGTGAGTATGGATTCCAAGATAAGAAAGAGGTCAATTCTAGAGGTGATATGCATGTCACTAGAGCGTTTGCTGTTCCAAGTATATAAGCTATTAGTCGTTTTGATGTCTATCAGGGATAAATCATTGATCAAGTTATCAAAGGCAATGTTTGCAGCACTTAGGGAGCACAACCCTCATTTTTTTCCTTGAGATTGAAGTCTCCTCCAAGAATCCAGTGCTTTTGGCCCACCCAATCATTCATGAGCTTCAAAGAATGGAGGAAGGCTTGTTTGGGTGATGACGAGAAGGGACCATAAACGTTGGTGAGGATGCCCCTGAGACTGGTTCCAAGGATGTGAAATTCAGTCGAGATGGTGAATCGGGTTGCCAAGAAGTGAGAGAGGCATATCTCTAAGGGGTTCAAAATTATACCATTACCTCCCATTATTCATGTGGCATTGATAGCAATCAATTTGCTTCCTTTCTATATTTTCACCACCATTGCTTTGAATATTTATTCAGAGCATGTGGTTTCTTGTATAAACATAACCGTAGGTTTTTCCATGGTAATTTTCCTTTTCAACAGTCATTTTTTTAGGCATGCTACAACCTCTGATGTTCCAAGATGTGAGATTCATTGAGAAGGTTTGTAGGGTAAGGTGAATGTTGCCTCAATGGTTGTAAATTGTCCTAAAGCAACTAATCTCTCCCTTATGTCCTTGATGCATTGTTTATTGATTCTTCTTTTACGTTTCTCACTGCCCACTTTTTTGATAGTTTCATGTATTTTGATACCATGGTTTTCAGTTCCTACCCCAAGGGCTTTAGCCTTTCTTGTTTTGATGATGGATTCCTTAAGAAAGACCACCTGCTGTCATGGGATAACTCCTTTTTTCCGTATCTTGAACAAATTTTTCTAGCCCATGTAGATCTAGATCTCCTATGTCCATAACATTTTTTTTCCTCCTCCATTAAGTCCATTCCTAGCTCTAAGGGGTTGGGTTGGAATTGTTCTTTTTCCCTTGACATGCTTCTTTGTTGTTGGTATTGTTGTGTAATTCCTCTGTGCCATGAGTATCCCTCACATGCTCAGATTGGATAATATCAAAGGAGTTAGAGGATATGGATTTTTTGTTTACCTCTGGGCCTTAATTTATTTTTTGTACTCTTTTTTCCCCCTATACCTTGGTAAATTCATCATCATCCTTGAATTCTTTGCCCTTCTGTTGTATTTTTGCATTGTCTTCTGGGCATTCTCTGAACTAGTGTCTGTGTTCATGACAACATCTGCATCTGAAAGGTATATGTTTGTAATCTATAAGTTGGAACCATTCATCATCCTCCCAACTTATATTGATTCCTTCAGGTAAGTATTTTGTTATATCCATATATACACAGATGCGGGCATATGATGTGTATCTCATTTTTTGGTTCTTTGCTATCTTTACAAATTCCCCTATTGTATTTCCTAGGGCTTATAGAATGCTTTCATGCCAGTATTCTGAATGAAGGGAGTATAACCTAATCCAAATTGGAACAAAAATCATATCCTCTTTCTCTGGGATGAACCTTTCTTTCCAGGGTTTCAGAAAGGGTCCAACAGAGTTGAATAAATACATCCCTCCTTCAAAAATTTGCTTTTGTCCATGAGATTCAGGAAAATGACCGTGAATAATCATTTGTCCCCCAAATGGAGGTCATAATGTCCCTTCGGCTTCCAGGTAACATTGATCCACCACAGGAGGGATTTCTCTAAGGGCTAGATTCCTATGAATTTTCCAATAAGACTGTGCTCCTTCATATGTTACATATGTTCCCAGAGGCCTTCAGTGTGGATTTGCAGAGTGCCGTTTTTATTCATTTTCGGGATGCATTTTCTTGATATTTTTGAGGTGGACAACCCTTTCATGTGCTTACCTTCTTCCTTTCTATTGCTGGCCATTTTTGAGTTGGTTGCAAGTTGTGGATCTGCGTTTGGGTATCCTTCCACAGTTTCTGTTTGGGAGGGGTTTGAATCCCCCCCTTAGGTTCCCCCATTTTCTTCCTTTTTCCACCAATGGGACAGAGGTGTCACCGAAGCTGTGTTACAAGGGATCGCAGTGCTCAGATTTGGGTGTAGCAGAAACCCTAACAGTGTACCATCGTAGAACTTGAGATTCTCTTTGTCTTCTCTATTGAGGAGTTTTCACTCTTAACTTCTCACAAACAAAAAACCAATATATTAATTATTAATATTATTAAGTAATAAATAGAAATGATTAATTTATTAATTAGAAAAAAAAGTAAAGAGATGTACCCTTTCATTTGAAAAGGTATGATAAGGCTTATTTAAATCCCCACCAATGTAATTGTAAAACAACACATATTATATCTTTTATCATTATACATTATATTTCATTCTTGGAATATTTATATTATTTACACGAGGTCTTCTTGTAAGAAACAAATATTTTCTGTTTCAGTGGTATCAAAGCTAAGTTTGTCCTAAAATTGTGGTCTTTGACCAAGAGGGAAAAATGAAGAAGTAAAAAAAGAAAAAAAAAAGAAAAAGAAAAAAATTAGGAAATAAAGTTTAAAAAAAGGGAAAGAAATAAAAAAAAGAAAAAAAAAAGAAAAAGAAAAAAATTAGGAAATAAAGTTTAAAAAAAGGGAAAGAAATAAAAAAAAGAAAAAAAGAAACCACACATGGTTTAAAGGCTTACTACTATATTAATGAGTGTGTTATGTAGTTAAAAGTGGGAAACTAATTACTTGTTTACATTAAGTGAGATAAAAAGGAGTTTTACATAAAAGTGAAGGGTATAAATCAATATTTGAACTTGGGTTGGAAGGGTAACAATCATTCCTCCCAACCACCCAATGTACATTCAATATACAAGAAGACTTAAGGGGAAACTAAGATAAAAAGATAATCCAAAGAAGACAAATATTATTAATAATAACCTTATTATTATTATTATTTGACTGAAATTTGGATAAAAATAAAATGTTTCCCTAAAGCGAAGTTCAAGAAAGATTTCCTAAGACCTACTCAAAAGTAGTCAATGATCTACTAAAACTTGAGCGAACCATTCAAGGAAAAAGTATTAGCATAGCTATATGTCCAACCATCAGGGAAAATTACATTAGCAACAACTTTGCAAATCAATTATTAGTCCTAGAATCAAGTGTAATTGAAAAGAGATATACTTATGGTGATAAGCAATATGAAATTACGGACTTACAACTAACAATTGATGAGTATACATTCACATCCCAATTAAATGTTGTGACTATATATCTAAATGAAGTTGACATCATTCTAGGTTCAACCTGGATAGAAACATTAGGGACATTCATTCTAAACACGAAGAAGAAGTTTTTAACATTTTCATACAAAAAGAAAAATATAACATTGCAGGATTCTACATGGAATTCAAATCTGGTAACATCCAAAGAGCTTAAAAATATTTCAAAAATTATCACTGAAGATAGTCAGAACTCAATAACAAAAATGCAAAAAGTTTTCAACAAAGTCACCATGGACAAGGAAGAAGAGATCTCTCGTCTAAGAGATCATAACCATAAATTGCTTCTTCAAATAAAAAAAGAGAAGGATAAAGCACAAGAGAATCAAAAGTTAGAGGAGAATCAAGATCTTCAAGTGAAACTATTAGAAAATATCGAAGAAAATTGTCGCCTTAAGAATCATAAACAAAATCTAATGGATCATATTCAGAATATTAAAGATGATAAGAAAGAGCAAGAAGAAATTATCAGGAATCTTAAGAATGATAAAGTTTCGTTGGAAAACAATTTGGAGAAAATTTAGAAGAGGACATCAAATCCCTCAGACTCAAAATGCCAAGTTCAGGAAAAAGAAGCAAATACAAATCCATTCTTTGTCATTATTAAAAAAGAAGACAATCTAGTAAAAAAACAAACAACAAGAATTCCTTATCGGCATCTAGATTATAAAAATCATTTTGACCAACGATAGGGTCAAAATTAACATAATTAGAATAATTATGAATTTAGAAAAGAAAGAACTCAAAATCAACAAACTTAGTAGAATGAGAAGTTCCATCCAACAAGGCAATCAACAAACAACTCCAATAAAGATAGATCTCGGATGAACTACTTCACAAAAAATATGAATTTTTTTCTTGGAAATCCATAGCTCATATCATTTCGTTTTGTCAAGTGTCATATGTACTAACACAAAAGATCGCGAGATGACCTTGCAAGCAAGAAATCAGACGTAATCCTTGTATTCAACAAGCTCGAGGACAAAACTTCCCTTAAGAGGAAGGGAATGTTATATTAAAAATATATATAACATAATAAGATATATAAAATAATAACATTAAATATCAATATTAATATTTATTAATATTAATAATTAATAATTAAAAAATAGAAATAATTAATTAATTAAATAGAAAAAATCAAGTGACATGCCTTTATGTTTGAAAATGAGTGAATTGACTTATATAAGCCCTACAATTGTAGTTGTAAAAAACATCATCAATATATTTATCAATTATTCAATTTGTGGGTTATTTCAGAAATGATGGGTTTATTCCGAATTATTTGAGAATATCTTGATACAAATATTACAAACGAAGGATTGAGAAGATGTCATTACAAACAAGACATCAGAAAAAGCCTTGTCTTCTCTAAGCTTTGAGGACAAATATTCTCTTAAGGGGAAAAAAATGTTATATAAAAGATATATAACATAATAAGGCATATAACTATATATAAGCATTGAGTATCAATATTAATTATTAATATTAATATATATTGATTATTAATATTAATATATATTAATATTATTAATTAATAACTAATAAATAGAAATGATTAATTAAATAATTAGAAAAAAAGTAAAGAGATGTACCCTTTCATTTGAAAAGGAATGATAAGGCTTATATAAATCCCTACCAATGTAATTGTAAAACAACACATATTATATCTTTTATCATTTTACATTTATTTCATTCAAAGAATATTTATATTATTTACACTTGGTCTTCCCATGAGAAACAAATATTTTCTGTTTCATAGATGCTAGATATAAGGGTGATCAAATGTTCACTAGTGTATAAACTATATTAAATATCATGTTGGTGATATGCAATTGAATATATCAATGTTTTGTCTATATTTGAGTTGATATTAAAGTAATGTTGCTGAGAAGACCATGCGGTGGTCTAGGATGAGGTTGAATACTTAATTGTTGTGGGACTTCTATCTTAGAATCTAATGCTTCCATGTTGATATGCACCTACAGTATGCATCAGACCTATAGTTTTCCCTAACTTTTTTCTTTCAAAATTAGAACTTTCTCAAGTTTGCATTGGCTATCTAAGGTTGTATGACACTCCCTTGCCTCAACCATAGTGGTTAGACCAACCCATTCCTAATACAACCAAATTGTGCCTCTTCGCATAAGGTTTGATCATAATTTCACCTTATACTACACACCATCAAATGCAACAAATTCCTACTCAAACAATTTCATTTAAAGGTGAGGCATGCATCCAATCGCAGCCTTAAATATCCCAACAATAATTATGTTAAAACATTACAACAATACCAATTCTTAGCCAATTTCACAATTTAACCAAATTCATAGTTTAACCAATAGTAAGCATCACATTACAAGAAATATAGCATCATTCATCCCATTACACAAAGTCACAATACACACATCTATAGCTAGGCATCCAAGCTGGATGCCTTAACACTTTAATAATGAGATATTAAATGTTTACACATTACAACAGTGAAGGGAAACCACATGCATTCTCCTCTTTTATAACCAATACAAAGAAACCAAGGAAAATAAACTTCTTGCCAATTCCAAAAAATCATGTACAAACCATCCCCTGAAGCTATTGTGGGATTTCTTGGAGCAAGTCTTGTTCACAATTCCTTATTTCACTCAGCTAGCCTGAATTCACCCTTACTTAGGAACCCCGGATTTTGAATCTCTTTAGCTTCCTTTCCAACCTTGAATTAAGTGTGCTAGCCACACTAACCCTCCTTATATATATATTAGTCTTGCCAAAGTCTCTTGGAAAGACCATGTAAGTCTAAGTGGTCTTGTGTGGCTGCATGATGCCCACATAGCTTGTCTCATTGATGTCAAACTCTACGATGTTGTGCCCACTTTTTCATGTGATTGCAATCACAATCTCATGCAAATCCTTGCCCACAAGTGCACCCATTATGCTATAAAGTGTCGCAAGCCTATTGGATCAAGTGAAATCATTATGCTATAGCGTTTCGCAAGCCTGTTGGGTCAAGAACACCCATTATGTCATTGCGTGTCGGGCCAAGTGTGCTTTTCATGTCAATACTCATTGCAAGTGTGCCTGAAATTCTACTTGTTGTGTCCATGCCCATCATGTTTGCATCCATGACATCTGTCTTTGGTGGGTGGATTCATTGCATTGCACCCTCTAGATCATCTCCGAGAGAAGTGCGCAGTGCATTGCATTTGCTATAATGGTGGATTTGGTAGGTGCAGCCATCACATTGCAACGATCGCAAGTGCCTATGATAGGCTAAGCCAAAGTGCACTCAATTGGTCTACTTAACCGAGATTTATTCAACTGAACATAAGTTCAAGTCATCTAAGTTGATTAGTTCCTCATGCCAGTTTAGTCATCATGGATCGTGCATGCCCATGGATGAGGTTTCCTGTAACAACCTTTGATGTGTCATAAAGTTACTTCTATGTTTGTCCAACCTAGGTGGATTTCCATTATTCAAGGTGTACCTTGCCTTTGTACAATGGCACCTAAGATCTATGGTGTGCCTTGCTATCAAGCCAAGGCACCCATAACCGACACATATAGCCCACAACCTTATGTCATGTCTATTTGTGACGACAAGTTACCACGAAGGGATTTTATGATGGAGGTGATCGAGATTTTGTAAGGTTGGGACCTTACATCCATCCCCACTAAATTTTTTTGTAGTCCTTAGCAACATTCATAAGAACATATGAACTCCAAGTTTGTTGCACATACTCAATCATTCATTTGTATTTGTTCCAACCACTCTACACTGTCTTTGGAAAATACCATACAACCAATTCTCCCTCAAATGAAGTGATCTGCCAAAATTCACCCACAATGTCTCCTGGATTCTACTATTGTGATTGTTGTTGCGATATTTAGGCAACTACTGTTGCATAATCTCTTATTGTTGTGGAAACACAACCTTTGTAAAGAAGAATGTTAAACCAGCTAAGTGCTATGCCTTCTAGACTTGATGTTGCTTATGTACTTATCTAATTTTTCCATGCATTTGTACTTTGGATCCACTCAAGTCCCGAACTCATTGAGTAGCTTATCCAATCGTTATGCTAGTCCATGAGAATACACTTCCTCAAGCCCAAATTTAGTCTTTCCTTCTACACTTTGGTCAATCTGCACAACTCTAGTGGACTAAGGAAAAGTCATCCACTCTGGCTCAACCTATCATGATACCTACTACAACACAATTACTTGTCTAATATACCTTTTCATAGGCACCCAAGGCTCCAATTCTTGCTTGAAGGAAGTGAGTTGCTTCATGGTTTATCAATGGAAAGAACGTAGAAAGTGGCTACCAAAGCCACTGCCTTTGTCCATGACATCATTATGCCTCAAGTCATCCAATTCATCAAGTCCAATTGTGACATGTCCATACTTCTCACTCAAATACATGAATAGAGGCACGTTTGAATCGATTCTACACTTGCTTTCTGCCAACAATCTTTCGATTTTTGGGTCATATTTCTAAGCCTCTTTCCCAAGAACACATGAAGATGGATCAAAATAATCCTTGTTCCTTACATACCAAGGTTGTTGATCCTCAAATTCCTTATTTTTGATTATTTCCAAGTCTAACCCATCCAAGTTGAATTCTTTACTAACTTCATGTTGATTCTTGGAAAATTCCCAGGTACCGAGAGTAGAGGTTCTTCCTAGCAATCAATCCCAGCTAGAATCGTTCACCGTTTGGTATGGGGAACCCATCCAGTTAACAGTCCAGCTACAGTATATATGTGGTTGTTTAAATCTTTACAGGTTGCGACCCGGTCCACCATTTATGCAATTTTATTTAAATGAATGAAATGCAAATTTCTAAGCTAAATGCAGGTGACTAATGAAAAAAAGCCTCCCAAGTGATGCATAGGTTCTTACCTCCCGTCTTACCACTCATGCTCCTTAATCACTTCTATAAATATGAATTTAAGAAAATTAATTATATTCTAGTCTATTCTAAACTAATCTATCATATCCCCTTGGGGAGCCAATTTAGAAGAAAGAGATTAATGTACTGTAATTATTCATAATTAATCTTGCAGATAACTGTTCCAAATCCCTACACATAGTTACAGCAGAAAGATTAACAAAGATAGCTTTGAAATAAGAAATCATTCATTACTCAATTTGTACATAGAATTTTATACGGAAATCAAAACCATTCGTCATTAAAGAAACAATTCATAAAAGTTAGAACGATCTCACAGTCATATGGAAACTCAATAGAAGTAATTCCAGATTCTAAATTCCACACAATCCATGTAAAACCCATGCATTCCTTTCCAAGCAAAATTTCCCTCCTTTATTAGTAGAAACAATCAGTTCTTCTTACCAATAAACCAATCTTCTTGTGCAAACGAAAAATCCTTCTATTCTACCCTCTCCCTCTATTTATAATACAATTACAATGACTTATTGACCCATGACCTTAGGAATTCCAAAAATTTCGTCTTTTAGTGCTTTGCACTAGAAAATGACAAAAAATGATAAATACATAAAAATAATTTTTTTTTTTAAGTGGGCCCACCTAAACTTGCAATATATTCCCTCCATGCCGCTGCTTCCCCAACTATAGTTTAGTAATTTACTGGTTCCATCATTTGCACTGCCACCTCATGTATGACCTGCTGAGGTTCCATGCCTGTTACCTTTTCTGGAGTGGTTCTAAACAAGTCTTCCAAAATGTAATTGCTGACCGAAGCTTATGCAATCCAAGTTTTAACAATGTCTTCATTGATGACTCCCATTTTTTGAATATATTGTTCATCCTCATGTAATCTATCCTCTAGATACGTCATGAGATAGTCTTTGTTTGGGAAGTCGCAAATCTTTGCAGTCGAAGGAAGCTAGTATCTCTCATGAACTTGGTGCATATTCTTATAGAACCTTGTACACTTTTCCAGGGTCTTCTTAGTTTCATTACTCAATCTTACTGAATATTTTTTGCAAAATTCCAAAAGAGCCATTTCTATTTTTAAGCCTCGGGTAGTCTTTTGTGGCAACTGCTTAGGAAATGTTGAGTTGGCTTCTACCCAAGTCAATTGGCTTTGAACTTGTTTAGCAACCTTTATGAGTCTTGTTTTAAAACTAAGAGATTCTGCTGCAATCTCCCTCACTCTTGTCTTTGCTGTCTTCACCTTATGAATTTAACCCATGAGATTTATTTGAGCTTGGTGTATGTTTCTCCAGATTGTGAAAGCCTAGGAACAGAAAGGGGTGATCATTGATGTCCAATTGTCTCTCATTCCATATCTTAATATTATTTTCAAGAGATCCCCTCTGTGCCATTAGTTACTCTACTTGGGTTCTTAGCTCTCCCACTTGTCGGCTTGCCACGGATCCCTGTGATTCCAGTTCTGAAATTTTGTATTCAAAATATTTTTTCTCTCCTTCCATATTGGTCACCTGCACCTCTAATACATCCTTTTATATTTCTAAAGCTTGATACTCCCTTTGGAGTCTTTCCTTCTTGGATAAGATGGCCTTGTGTTTTCTTTTCAACTCTATGCCCTCTCCTCTCTCCTTAACTAGAGTATCTCTCATTTTGAACATATTTTCTTTATGATGTGTGAAATCCTCCACCAGTTTGTCGACATTATCAGCATTGGCTTGCGTAGCTTCTATACTTACATAGGATAAGAATTTAGGGTCTTTATTAGTGCTTTCCACAATGGTTTTTTCAGTCATTATGAACACGCCAGCTTGGGTGTCGACCTTTAATCAGTTCTCTAATCTTTTGATGATATTTTTCTTTTCCATATAAAAAAATATGGTATCTAAGCATGCTACTGTGTGATGCTTAGATGGGGTGAAAGGAATGAGTCCATGCCCTACAAGAGGAATGTGGATGCTTGTGATTTTTCCACTTGATGAAGTAGGAGGGTCTATTGGGTCATTCTGAACTTCTTCTTGGTCCATTTCTTCCATAAGCTTGTCCTCTTCTTCCTTCTTCTGTTCTTTGGCTTCTTGCTCAACTTCCTTTTGTTTTCTTTGCGCTTCTTCTTTCTTAAGTCTTTATTCTTCTTATTTATGTTTCTAAGCCTCTTCTGTTTTTTTCCTTTTAGCTTCTTCCTGTTGTAACTTCAAGGCCTCTTCGTTTTTCTTCTGCAACTGCTTTTATATTGCAATGTTGTCATCTTTACTCCCGTTGGTGCTATCTTTATTCTTGAAGCACTTACTCAAAGCAGTCATGTTACTGTAATTCCTGTGTAGCTCTTCATCCTTATCGAAATGATGAGTGTATTCATAATGTATTCCAATGATTGTACAATGTTATGCAACTTTTCCATCCGCGTCATTTCTATAGAAACTCCTCTCCAAAGCAAAATTTTTCCATATCTTTTACAAATTCAGGGGCGCATTTGAACTTAGTGAATTTGTACCTACCTATGCAAAAGGGAAGTGGTGGGAAGGATACCTTTTTCATGTTGAATAGGAAGTTACCTACTCCATCTATGAATAACTTCCTGACTGCTTCCTTATGGACTACATAGTCCATGGCATATCTACGAAGCAGTGATGGGGCCTTAGATCCTCCATAAATCCTCAATTAAGTTCCTTCTTGAGAGAAAAAATAACCCCCATATTTTCAAATAACATTCATGGCGTTATATGAAAAGTAGTTGGTCTCTTTGAGGAAGATGAGATCATACAAAGGCATTATAAACTCTTCACATATAAGCTTGTAGAAGATTGAATAGTTATGCACCCAAATAATTTGATAAGAAACATATACATGGGTCTCGGTGTGTTTTGAAATGCACCCGAGCTTGGGGAATGGGTGTTTGCATAGGATGCAGTCAACCAGGAAAGAGGCCATGCGGAATTCTAACCTTCTCTGAGTCATCCCACCCTATGCAGCAACTACACATGATGTCAAGCTACTGGATATGATATATTCCCATTTGAAACATTTACTTCAAAGGCCACATAGTATATTAATGGGATCCAACTTAATTTATACAATCTCCCATTTTCCTGGCCAAAAATCCTATTCAGCATTAAGGCTATGACCCTGTAAGGGGGGCATAAGCTTGCAGGCTCGTATTTTCCAGTTTCCTTCTGGTGCGTTTGTCTTCCTTCTATCATCATCCTTTTGGCACATTCAAAAATATCCAAATCCACTTTGTTAACCCACTCATCCATCATCATAACCTGTGGGGGTGGTAGTTTGCAGGCAATGGATATGTAGGAAGAATTGAAAGAAGCGAAAGATTTCCCCTCTATGTTGAAAATAATCATTGTGGTAGGATGTTTCCGGGGTAGAATCCATTCGATTACTTCAACACATGGGAACAAGTTTGGGCATGTAGCTTCCTTAGTAATTCCTTATTTTCTTATATTTTCATATAAGGACATATATTCCAGACCCACATCAGGGAAATTCTGGTCTCTGATCATTTGATATATATCCCAACTTTTAAACTATTGGTCAGCTCTTGTGATGGCTTTAGTGTCCTCGATTGTGATCTCAGTAATGGAGATAATATCCACATCTGAATCAACCTAAATGGCCTTAGATTTCTTCTTTCTGCTCTTCATAGGCATGGTGTGAGTTTATCATTTTTGAACAATCCTTCTACAGGAAATTCTTTTTGGTGAGAGCCGAAACTGTGGCATGATCACGATAAGAGATGTCTTAGTAATACCATGGTTATCTTTAAAAACAACATGCATTTGCATCAAACTTGAAATGACCGAATATGAGAGGCCAAGTTACTAAGTATATGAATCACTGTTCTTTAAAAATGAGATTGCAGTCAGTGTCTAATATGATAGAAGAAAACAAAATTGTATTTACCATTTCATTACTAGTCACTCAAAAAAAATCTTATGAGGTGGAGAGAGATCACTCCCCATAGGTTGCTCAGTCATTTTATACTTGCAACAAGGGTGTGTGCTTATAAAACTTAGATGAAAACTTACCAATGTATGTGTATGTATCATTTTGTGATTTACATCTCTGTTGCTATATATCCATTTTCGTGTTTCTAAATAGGTCAATATTTAGAAGGTTGAACATTTCACCACTTGTTTTTTTTAACTTTGTAAATGTTAACTTCATTTATCCAAGTCCATAGAGTTTATGAGTTTAATTTCCACCCTCTTATTCATTTAGATCAAAATCATTAAAACATTGATACTTCTTCTCACTAATCCCCCCAAAGGTAAGAGAATAACCAGTGAAACATGGAAATGACTCAATAAACCGGAGGGGTGGTGAAAAACCCTAGCTTGTGCCTAAGACACATGAAAAACCTCTCACATGATAGCGTCATCCCTAAGGAGGATCGCAGGAAATGCATCCTTCCATACACAATTTGAAGAGAAACCTTATCCCAAATCTTTGAACTGTAGCAATACTCAGGGTCTAAATCTGCAAAGGGTCTCCCCTTCATCACAAACTCACTCCCTGACATGCTCAACCCAAAGAATGCATAGGAAGCGGAGCATCTGGCCCTGATTAACCTTGTCACAAAATTCATGAAGTTCAAAATAACTATACTACTGGCTTGGACAACCAACCCAAATTGGACAACAAAGGCTGAGACGAACTCCATGATGGCCAGGCTGATAGATTAGAAGAGTTTTGAAAACCTTCACGCTCTATCGAGAATGCGATTTGGGACATAAAAGTGGATGTGAGGTCAAGGGTTTCCTTAAAACAAACTCTGTGTGGCTCTAGCAGTCTTCCCACCATAACTAAAAATGTTACTGGTTGTGGGTTTTCCTTCATTAGGGAAAGGGCCACGAGAAGCGTTAGAAAAAGCTAACTGTGGTGACTCTCTACAGCCCTAAACTTCCACCATATATAGATTTTTTAAGATTCTAGAAGAAGAAAAGGAGAATATGATGGTTATATGCGCCTACTTGTCAGTTGTCGAATCGAGTATAGTGCTGGGTGTACTGGTGCGAAAGCTCCAAATGTTCGTTAGTGGCTGGAAGCGTCCCAAAATGATGTTTGCGGTGAAAATACAAATAACTCACAGTATATATATATATATATATATATATATATATATATATATATATATATATAACGTTAAAACAGTTATTAATGTGGTGGTTGGGGAGTAATTAATACAACAGGTTTGAAAAACCATTTGGCACGAACTCTAAAAATGCGTCATGTAACACTTACAATTTGTTGGCAATTTTCTTCGAGTTTTGTCGATATATTGGTGGTGAAATCTGAGTTTTCATGACAGTGTCGACTACGAAAGCCGAGTTCCGCCGACACTATCGATGAAAACTCATCAAAATATTCCAAAAAATAAATGTCGACAAAACTCATCAAATTCGTATGATATATCAAAGGTGAATATTGAGTTTTTTCACGATAGTGTCGGCTTGAAAAGACGAGTTTCGTCGATAGTGTCGACAAAACTCAATGAGAACTGTCGATGGATTCTCCAATGTAGGAAAAAGTTAAATAACCTTTCCAATGAAATTGACTTGGTGGAAGACTTAGAAAAAATCAAAACTAAAACAACTTTGGCAAAAACTTGGAAGCAACTCGTCAATGACTTGCGACCACGTTGGTGGAACTCGCTAAGTTCGTTTGGCACGTCGGCAAAACTTGTCAAGTTGATCCGATGTGTTAGACAAAATTACTGAGTTCTTTTGATGTGTCGGTGAAAATCGCTAAGTTCTTCCGATATGTCGGAAGAAAAACCTGAGGTTTTTAACTTAATCCAATAAACACTCTTGCTTAATTCAAAGAAAAACTAAGTGTTGGGATGAAAACTTCAACAATGAAAACTTGTCTAGGGAAGGCTTAAGATAAAAAATGTAAGGAGGGTCCCTATAAATGTAAACTTTTGGGGAAGCAGTTGCAGTAGCAACAATTGGGGGCTAGCTGGTGAACATAGATCTATGAAAAAAGCTATCTTTCCAAAGCAAAAACTGCTATCGGGTACTTGATTACAACAACTTCTTCAATGCATCCTTCGATATTATTTAAGAAGCTAGACTTTTCTAGGGATGTAAATTTTTGCGCATCACATTGATTGTATTATTTTGGGTAGGGTAACCAATATTAGAAGTCTTGATAACTCTCTTGGGGCCAAAAAATGAGATTCATTTTACCTCTATCTTTCAGTTGCTGCTTGATATGAAAAAACAGGATTGTAACAAAGTTAGACAGATGTGATCATTTGTTCCTCATTCGCATGCTATTGGCATTTTTTTAATGTTTAATGACATTCGTCTTTTGAGTCTTCCTTGATTGCTTCTTTTACTTTGGGAAATTTATTTAGGTTCTTCCATCCATATTGTCCTTTTGTGTGAGTGATAACTTGTTTCAAACTCACGGATGGAGAAGAACCTTTCTGAGCAATCCTTTTAACCTGCTGATTTATTTTTTTAACGTATCTTCTTTGATGTATATTTTCTATTTTGGAGTTTTGAATCTTTACTTTAAGCCTTTTGGCTTTCATTTTGTAGCATGGGATTATTTTGAATGCCATACATCTGTAAGTCCTGCTTCCTTTCCATGGGTCCATCATGGCACGCTTATTAGGACATATATCAGTGTGAAGATGGACGAAGCCCGAAGATAGTATTCTAGAACTCATGAGCCTTAGTTATTTTACAGGGTTTAAACAAGAATTCAATGTGCCCTTGAAATAGCTTCCCTTTCCGCAGTATATGAATTAAAGAATCTCAACTTTGATCAAAATTTTGCACATATCTTCCAATAAGCAGTTCTTGTATTTTAAAGCATTTTGCAATATTTCAGATCCCTATGTCCCCAAGCGTAAAAAATTGAGCTGGTTTATTCTAAGCAAAATCGAGTAAACTAAAGTAAATCAGAAAAAGAAAGAAAGCAACATAGAAAACAAGAACGAAAAAGAAATGTTTGATTTATGTACAAGAGGATTCCTAAAAAAGAACTAGGTGAAGTATTGTTTGAGAACAAGGCTATTAACAGGAAGTTTCTCTTCATGCCCTTATAAATTTTGCAACCTATAAGTTGAGGGGCCAATATTCTCAGCAATCTGATAGGGGCCAACCCATAGATGTTGAAATTTGGTATTTTCCCTTCTCGTCATGCAGGTGATCCCATTTTAAAACAAAGTCTCCTATTTCAAACATCCCCTTCCCATATTTTTTCTTATCAAACCACCTTTTAAAAATGTCTTGATACTGGTTAAATCTCTCTTTAAACTTCCATCTTGATTCTTCAAGTTTTAGTAGAGATTTAATACGTCATTGTAATACTTTACTACCAGATCCCCATGAGGCTTGAGCTAATTGAGAGGATGGAAGAAAAATGTTCAAGGGTAAATTAACTTCTTTCCCATAAACCAAAGTATAAGGAGGCAGTTCTAAGGAATTATTTGGTGTGACCCTATCTGCCCATAGTGCATTGGGAAGTGTTGTGTGCCATTTTCATTCATTTTCAATAACAGTTTTCTTCAAAATTCGGATGAGATTTTTGTTTGTTGATTCCGCTAACCCATTTCCCCAAGGATAATAATTTGCTGAATAATGTAGTTTTTTTCCCTCTTCACAAGCAAATTCAGTTATCTTAAGGGATGAGAAATAAGATGCATTATAAAAAACAAGGGAAATTGGAACCCCAAACCTGGTCATAATGTTCTCTTACAAAAAGTTGATGACCACATCTTCGTTCACTTTGCGCAGCAGAACCGCTTCGACCCATATTGTGAAATAATTTGTAGCTGTGAAGATATATCAATGTTGTAGTGAATAATTTAGATTGATTTCCCTAATGATATATATACTCCACTATTCAAATGGCTCTGTAATAATGACGGGTTGCAATGGTCCAAATTATTTTGCTAATCTGCCACCACTCCTTTGACACACATCGCATTTTCTTGCATAAGCATGAGCATCTTTGAATAGAGTTGGAAAATAATAGCCAACTTTGAGGATCTTATGAGCGGCAGTATCTCCATAGAAATTTCCTTCCGTAGGGCCGTCATGCAATTCCTTAACTACTTTGGATGCATCTTCTTGCTCGAGACATCTCAAGAACAATCCATCATAGTTTTTTCTAAAAAAGAACTCCATTGATTATCTGGTAGGAGGTTGACTTCAAACAAAGTGCCCTCCATTGTTTAAAGTTCCAATTCTCAGGTAAATGTCCTTGTTGAAGGTAATGCATTAGATCCTTGTACCAAGATTCCGGAGTAGTAAGGATGAGACATACATCAATAATTTTTAACTCTACTTCATTCTCCCAAAAACAATCTTCATCAGTATGACCTTCCGCAAGAAACTTACATAGTCCTTTACCTTTAATAATAGTGGATGGATTGAATTCTAAATCATACTCTTGTAGAGCTATCACCTAGTTTCCTCTTCGCTCACCCAATTATTTTTGTACGAAGAGGGACCTAACAGCCAGATGAGGAACGATCACTTTTGTCTCATTTTTCAAAATATAAGGTCTGAATTGTTTTACTACTTTGAAAACTGTGTATGCTTGTTTGTATATCACAGGGTAATTCAATTCAGCCCCTTGTAATCCGGTGCTCATAAATGATATTGGGTATTCATCTCCCAATTCTTCCTTTTGTGTGAGCACCACTGCAAGTGAGTTGTCTGAAGCAAAAGTATACATAATAAATTATTTTTGAAAGTCAGGACTCCTCAGAGAAGCTACATGAGCTATCACTGTTTTGATGTCTTTAAAAGCGACCTTCTCGACATCAGTCCATTTGAATTGCATGCTTTGCTTCACCATTTGTTGCAAAGGTTTCATGATTTGTGCAAAATATGGTACAAACCTTCGAACAAAATTTATTGTAACCATAAATTATTGCATATATTTTTTATCATGGGGTAAGGGAATCTGAGATATAAATTCAATTCTTTCTGGGTCTATGGAGATTCCCTTCTTTGAAATAATATGACCCAACAGTTTTCCTTCTAGAATTGCAAAAATGCTTTTCTTTGGATTTAAATATATGCCATATTTTCTACAACGATCAAATATTTGTGTTTAAATGAGAAGCATGATCTTATCTTTTGTTAGATAAAACTGTCTTATGGAGATTCCTTTCTTTGAAATAATATGACCCAACAGTTTTCCTTCTAGAATTGTGAAAATGCTTTTCTTTGGATTTAAATATATGCCATATTTTCTACAACGATCAAATATTTGTGTTTAAATGAAAAGCATGATCTTCTATTTTCTTAGATAAAACTATCACATTGTCTAAGTACACAACCACAAAATGGTCGATTAGTCCTTGAAATGCGATATCCATGGCCCTCTGAAATGTAGCTCCAACATTTATGAGACCAAAGGGCATTCTCCTATAAAAAACATTCCCCACTTCATGTGAAATGTAGTCTTCAGTATATCTTGTTTATAGCTTGAAAATCCATCTAGAAGGAAGAACAACTTTGAGCCTGACACCATTTGAAGAATTTGTTCCATCGGTGGAACTGGATAGTTGTCTTTATCTGAAGCTCTATTTATATTTCGAAAGTCAACACACAACCTTATTTCTTCTGACTTCTTTCTTACTGGAACTATATTAGCCACCCATTATGAATGTCAGAATCTAAAAATAATCTTTGCATCGAGTAACTTATTTACCTCATTTTGGATTAAAGGTTCCAAGTTTGGATGCATTTTCCTCAGTTGTTGCTAGAATGGTTTTACACCTGTTTTAATAGGAATAATGTGTTGAATGATGCGTGTGTCATATGTCTATAGGTATTCATATTTCCAGGCAAATATATATTTATATTGCTGAAACAAATTAATAAACTAGCTCCTTTCTCCGGATGAGAAACACTTTCCTAGATTTACATACTTGGGCTCAGCTTCCATCTCGAAATTTATCAGTTCATATTGCATGGATGAACTGTTGGTTTTTAATTTGGCTGGTTTTTTGAATTTGTTATGTAAATAAAACATTCGTTCTAGTGTTCTTACTCCTTTGGACATGAAATTTCCTTTATTTAATTCTCCATTTTGTAGATATGTATGATGTTCTTCATCATTGATTACGGAGTCTTTGAAAACTTCATTATTTGTCAGAAAATCGATAATCTGTTCATCGTCATCAAACACCCTCAAATTTCTAATATTATCTACTATTGATGGCTTGAAAATAATCTCAATAGGATACTTGTTATTAGTTGGCACTAACTTGGAAGAAGAAGTAGCTAAAAAATCAGAAGCAACATTTTGTAATCTAGGAATTGAGTTTATATTAAAAGCATTAAAATTTGATATCAAATTCCATACTTCAGCTTGATATCCTTTTAGGTGTGGTGATAAACAATGAATTGTGTCTCTAACTTGTCTAACTACTATATCAGAATCACCAAAAACATTTACATTTCTAACATTAAGTTCAATGCATTTCTTTAGGCCCTGGACTAGAGCTTCATATTCAACAATATGGTTTTTGAATTCAAACTATAGCCTACAAGAAATTGTTTATTCTCTCCAGGGTCAATCAAGACACAACTAGATCATGATCCCTCTTACATTTTGGAACTATCAAAATATAAAAACCAAAACCTATCTTATAATTCTACTTGATTAGTATCATTTCCTAAAGTTAGTAACTAAATTTACTATGTTACAGTTAATATCATTAATCCGTGAAAATTGAAGGACATCGGACTGTGTGTCTGATTCACAACTGACTTGTTCTGCTTGATAATGCCCTGGGTCAACCTCTAACAGATAGTTTCCCAAAACTGAGGATGAGAAATTCACAGGCTCATTCTTTCCCTCCAACTAAGTTACATTATGCTTCATATGTGGTTCCCTCAATATCTTAATCTAGTTTTGGATATTTTAATATGGAAACCACATGTGAGACCAATAGGTTGCAAAGTAACCATTAAGTTTTGTTGACCAGTCTCTACTCAATATCGGTCCATAAGCCTCTGGTATGTCTACCACCATGATATCTATGAATTGACAAACTCTAGGATCTGCAGATAATCAGATCAACACATCTTTGATTTCCCCTATCACTTTAACAATAGACCTATCTAGTTGAATGATATGACAAGGTGATGGCATGGGTTGACCATTAATATTCTTACATATTGAGAGTGGAATAACATTGGATGAGGCCCCAGAATATACCAAACAGTTATGTACATTATGATTAAAAATATCAAATGATAACAGAAAAGGAAAAGTATGGGATTTTGAATTTCCTCCAATGCTTGCTTCATTAATTTCAATATCAGATTAAATGGTTCCTGAGGTACTGCTAGGATGTGGGTCGAAAGCTTCTAGAATTTTCTTTATTTGCTGAGGCAAATTACATAATTCAAATAGAGAAATGGATGCTTTTGTTTTCTTTATGTCCTCTACAATATCATACCCCATGTCATGTTCTACCAAACCTTTCTTGGTTCCTTCTATTTTATTTACCATGTTCTTTACAGTTTTTTTGACTACTAGGTTTGTCTCTTATATGTTTACCGGATTAGACTTAGGTGTTTTTTGAGTAGTACTAATAATTTTATTCATGTTTTCTTTTATCTTCTTTATTTTAGGAAATACTAAACTTTCATCCACTACCGGTCCTTTACTTCTAGTCATGACATTAATTGATGATAGTTCAATCTTCTTAGTAGGTTCTTCTTCATTCAACCCTAATGTGGGTGCCCTATCCCATAATACCATTACGGTTTCCTCAGTCGTTTCTTCCGTCTCATTGGTTTGGTATTCTTCTACCTTAGGCTCTGTCAATTGGGCATCTAACAGTTGATTCATAATCAAGTCATTTATTTTATTGGCTGCGAGCAAATCTTTTCAGAATGATTCTCATGATGGAAAGTATAGAAATTGTCCATGCCTACCTTATTAAAATACAAAACAACATAATTATATACAAGCGGTTGAGAATATCCACTTTCTTTAATTTTCTTGAAGTAAGGTTTGAATGTCTTTCTGGACGTACTAGCTCCCTTGTCCTTTTCCAAGTCTACTATCTTATTTGATAACTTCTGAACCATATTGACAGCTACATTCTCCAACTCGTTCGGGTGATCTTCGTTGGGTCTGGTTAACAACAAAGGTTTTTTACCAGCTGCTAATTTTACTTCTGGTTCTAAAGTGTGCTTTGTTATACTATCAAGATGGACCTCCACTCTATTGGCTTCATCATAATTTTCTATCAACGTAAGTTTGACTACTCTTTTCACAAACATTGCTATAGGGGGATATAATGTTGTAGTATAATATTGTGACCAAAGATTCTTCAGCTGGTTTTGTTGAAGCACTAAAACTACTTAGAAGAGTAGTAAACCTCTGGTTGAAATCTTGAACCTTTTCTTTCTTATCCATATTCATAGACAATAATTCTTTCATAAGGGTAGCAACGGTTTTTTGACTACCGAACTTGATTTTAAATACCCTTTCAAAGGTGTCCTAGTTTTTTATTGAATTGGCTTGCAGACTAAAAAACCAAGAAGAATATTTAGGCTCAAAATTATATGGAAAAAGTTTTCATACAACATCTTCATGTTCAATGTTTAAAAGTTCCATAGCTAGATAAAAACTTTTCAAGTGGTCTTCTACAAAACTACCTCTTCCAAGGTCAAATTTTGGAATCACCCTATCTGTGTGCTTAGGCAAATCATGTATAGGTGTGTCTAGATTAAGTGGTTCTTTGGCCCTCCATGTCGTTTGATTAGCAACAACCATAACTTGAGGTGGAGACTGTGGTGTATACTGAGTTGTAGGAGACTCTAGTCCTAATTGATCAAGGTTGGATGATTTCTTGGATAGATAAATCCACAACTCTTCCAAGTTTTCCACAAGGATCGAATCTTGAGTATAAGAAATTTCTTTCTTGGGTGCCTGCCTTCTTGGTAACTCAGGGGTTTCTTTCAATCCTCCAAGTTTCTTAATGTAAGATCTTATGTGCCTCTGAAAGTGATCAAATTCTTTGAACAAAACAACCTACAATCGTTCTAAACCTTCTGCTTCATAACTTACCTTTTCTCGTTCTTCAAGAATAAAATCTTTAGGAAACATAGTTTTAGATGTATTTCCAGTGGAATAGTTTCTTGCAAACAGACTTCCTTTGTCAGCCATGTACTAGCGGCCCTCCTTATAGCGCAAAACCTGTTTATTCCTGGAAAATTCCTAGCTATCAACAGTAGGGATTCTCCCTAGTAATCAATCCCAACTATATCGTTTTCCATTTGTTATGGGGAACCCGTCCTGTTAATGATCCGACTATCGTAGATCTAGGGTTGTTTAAATATTTACTGGTTGTGGCCTAGTCCACCATTTATGTAATTTTCTTTAAATGAATGAAATGAAAATGCTTAAGCTAAATGTAGTTGATTGATGAACAAAATACTCACAAGTGACGCGTAGGTTCTTACCTCCCATCTTACCACTCCTCCTCCTCAATCACTTCTATAAATATGAATTTAAGCAAATTAATTATATTCTAGTCTATTCTAAACTAATCTATCCTATCCCCTTGGGGAGGAAAGCTAGAAGAAAGAGAGTAATGTATTGTAATTATTCATAATGAATCTTGTAGATAACTGTTCCAATTCCATACACATAGTTACAACAAAAAGATTAAAAAAGATAGCTTTGAAATAAGAAAGCATTCATTACTCAGTTTGTACACATAATTTTATACAGAAAGAAAAACCATTCATTATTAAAGAAATAGTTCATAAAAGTCAGAACAATATCACAATCATATGGAAACTCAATAGAAGTAATTCCAGATTCAAAATTTCACACAATCCATGTAAAACCCGAGCAGTCCTTTCCCAACAAAATTGTCCTCCTTTAATAGTTGAAAAAATCAATTCTTATTAGAAACTAAAGCAGCCTTCTTGTGCCAGCAAAAAAACCATCTCTGCTACCCTCATCCTCTATTTATAATACAATTAAAATTACTTATGGACTTCCTTGACCTTAGGAATTCCAAAATTTTCGTCTTTTAGTGCTTTGCACTAGAAAATGAAAAAAAATGATAAATACATAAAAAGACAAAAGTTCTTTAAGTGGGCCTAGCTAAAATTGCAATATATTCCCTCCATGTTTCTGCTTCCTTAGCTATAGTTTGGTAATTTACTGGTTCCATCATTTGCATTGTCACCTCGTGTACGACCAACTAAGATTCCATGCTTGTTACCTTTTCTGGAGTGGTTCTAAATAAGTCTTCCAAAATGTAATTGATGACTGAAGCTTGTGCAATCCAAGTTTTAATATTGTCTTCACTGATGATTCCCATCTTTTGAATATATTGTTCATCCTCATGTAATCTATCTTGTAGATACGTCACGAGATGGTATTTTTTGGGGAATTTATAGATCTTTGCAGCCGAAGGAAACTGACATCTCTCATGGACTTGGCACATCTTCTTTTAGAATCCTGTACACTTTTCTAGGGTCTTCTCAGTTTCATTACTCAATCTTACCAAAGCTTTTCTGCAAAATTCCAAGAGAGCCATTTCTATTTTTAAGGCTTCATGTTAGGATTATTAATCCTCCCTTGTCCAAATTTGGTCATATGTCTAAATCAGGAGTCATGTCTAAATCGGGAGTCCATCTAGTCTATTTATAGTTATCAACACCATTGGGTCCACTTGTCCTAATTGGGGCACATGGTTCAGTTACTAAAGTGTGGGGAACACTAATTGAGGGTTACTACCACTGATTGCACTTAATTGCATCAGTTTAGGAGCCTCCTAGACCAATCCCTACAATTTAGGAGCCACTGGGAGTGTCGAAACCAACCAAGGTCAGTTCAGTTTAGTTAATGACTAGCCAAGCTAAGTTAGGAGTCAGTTACATTCAGTTCTAGTTCTCTACATTCAGTTAGCGCTAGGTTTACATGACTGCACTCAGGAGGGGCGCATTTCTCACCTACCATAGTCAATTATCCTTAGTCAACACTGAATGTAACACTTGAGTTGTGTTTTAGAGCTCCGATGAACTTTGATTATGGTTTAGACAAGGTTAGTTAACCATTGAGTCCTCTGATAGTGATTTAGACAAGGTCTTAGTTATCTACAGTCAAGTAGAGTCTATCAATTTGAATTTCCTCATGTGGATTTGAATTTCATGTGGCTATTAAATCCATTGTACTTCATTGTAATTATTATCCGATTACTTTTAATTAATGAAAGCATTCAAAACTGCAAGCCATTTTTGCACTGTTTCATTCTTCAATTGCTGAGTAAATTGTGTGATCTATTTTGTGAGTTGTGTGTTTGTCGATAGATCTATGTGCTCAATTTAATATGGTATCATATCCTCGGTGGAAAAGACACCTCTCCTCCTCATATCTCTAGCTGGATCATTTTTTTTGAGCAAATTGCTCCTTCCGGTATTGCACTAGAAGGGGAGAATTTACCACTTAATATCCCAAGTTAGGAAATTTTTGATCAAGATTGCTTGATGAACTATGCTGGGTGTGAAGGAAATTCCAAAAGTGTAGACTGTTGACCTTACTTTTTATGTTTGATTGTGTGACAGGTTATCATATTTTCTTACAGTATTCACTACAAGCATCCCTTTCTTCTCACTGCATTGGCTACAACAGCTCAGTCCTTCTTACTACATTCAAAATGGCTCATCCAGTGGAGCCTCTCACTCCCTTCAACTATCACCAGTGGAAGGAAGACATGGTGGTAATGCTATGCACCAAGCAGCTCTTTAGACTCATAGAAGAAACAGAGGCAGAGCTAGCTTCAGATAAAGACAAAGCAAAGTACATGAACAGGCTTGATGAATCCCATGGACACTTGTTCTCCTCAATCTATAGATATCTTCGATTCCACATCCAAGAATTGAAGACTCCCAAGGAGGTTTGGTACAATCTTGCCTCCTTATTTGATAAGCAAGATGAGATGAGGATCCATCAGCTAGAAAATGATCTGATCACTCTTAATCCATCCAATTTTGAATCACTGAATGAATTATTCACAAAGTTCAAGAACTTGACATATCAGTTGAAGCAATGTAAAGTGGAGAAGGATGTAGATCAGCTCATCCTTGCCATTCTCACAAATCTCAATGCAGACTACTCAGTCTTTGTATCCACCTTCCAAACAGTAAGGCTCACTACTCCAAATTGGAAGATTCCCACTCTTAATTCCTTCATCCAATCTCTTATTTCTGAGAATGATAAATTGATCCAAATCGGGATCATTCGATCTTCCAAAGATCTATCTCTGGTTGCAAGAGGAGATAAGGCAATGAATGACAAAGGGAAGCAAAGGGATGAGTCTCATGTGAAGAAAGAGTAGTCAAAAAAACCCTCAGGTTTGAAGAGAAGCAAGAAGAGTGGCAAAGGAAAGGTCCTCTGCTCTTACTGTGGAAGGGGATTTCATTCCAAAAGCTCTTGAATGAGAAGACAACTTGATGAAATGGCTCTTCTTTTGAAGAAACATAACATTTCTGTACTTGCTATGGCAAGGAAGTATCACTCTGAAGAAGAAGAAGATGAAGAATACCAAAGGAAAGGCCATGCACTGATGGCTTGCTGCACATCAACACATGTCTTCCTCATTGATTTTGGAGCTTCCAACCATATGGCTACAGCTAGAGAATCATCCTCTTCTTTTCATTCCTTTGATGGTCCTTTTATTTAGATGGGAAATAACAGTAAATTCAAAATAAAAGGGAAGGGCTCTGTCAAGCTTGAACATGGAAGGTTCAAATATGTGCTATTTGTTCCCTCCCTAGCTTCAAACATGTTATTTGTCTATCAGATGACCCATACTGGATCTCCAAAGTGAGTGATTTTTGGTCATGACTCAGTGGAGATCATAGATATCTCTACTGGGAGCATCATAGCAAAGGGTACTACAAATCATGCTTCAAAAGCATATGAGTTCTCACATTTCATGCCTCCTTTAGAACTAGTGCACTCTCAGCAACCACTTGCAAGGGAAGGTAAAATCATTGCAGCTACTTCTTTGATAGCTTCTACTAGTATTGCAGATCCATATTTATTAGTTTATGAGATTGAGATTCAGGGTGACTCAGATCTAGACTAAGTCCCTACTTCCAAAATGGAAGCTAGGAAGATGACTGGAAACTCACCTAACACTTAGAAAGGAAAGACCCTTGCGCTATGCCATGCAATATTACCTCCATCAGAGAGATGCAATAGACTCCCTGTAATATGCTATAAGGAAAGGGCTCAGTATCACTACATTAAGGAGAATGGATATGATCATACACCTCTTCATTCAGCAAGAGACAAAGTTTACATTCCTCCTTCCTTCCATCATCATTTTTGGAGAAGAAGGAGAAGTCTACATACCAGGCCCCAGAATACCTATGCACAACACACCATGCATGCTGCTTTGCTACCTCACAGAGATGAAGATTACAACAACATATTTTCAAGTTTTTCAAACTTGAGACCTGATTCTACCTGCTTAGATAGAGGGGGGGATTTTTTCCCATGTGGTTTTTGTCCCAGCTCCTTTTATTAAGCAGTTACTTTATTTTACTTGATGTAATGGGTGACCTATGGTCTTAGTTACCAGGGCCCACAGATTGTCCAAGTTAGCATTCAGGGGGGGTGTTAGGATTATTAATCCTCCCTTGTCCAAATTTGGTCATATGTCTAAATCAGGAGTCATGTCTAAATCGGGAGTCCATCTAGTCTATTTATAGTCATTAGCACCATTGGGTCCACTTGGCCTAATTGGGGCACATGGTTCAGTTACTAAAGTGTGGGGAACACTAATTGAGGATTAATGCCACTAATTGGACTTAATTGCATCAGTTTAGGATCCTCTTAGACCAATCCATACAATTTAGGAGCCACTGGGAGTGCCGAAACCAACCAAGGTTAGTTCAGTTCAGTTATTGACTAGTCAAGCTAAGTTAGGAGTCAGTTACATTCAGTTCTAGTCCTCTACATTCAGTTAGCGCTAGGTTTACATGACTGCACTCAGGAGGGGTGCATTTCTCACCTACCACAGTCAGTTAGCCTTAGTCAACACTAAATGTAACACTTGAGTTGTGTCTTAGAGCTCCGATGAACTCCGATTATGGTTTAGACAAGGTGAGTTAACCATTGAGTCCTCCGATAGTGATTTAGACAAGGTCTTAGTTACCTACAATCAAGTAGAGTCTATCAATTCAAATTTCCTCGTGTGGATTCGAATTTCATGTGGCTATTAAAGCCATTGTACTTCATTGTAATTATTATCCGATTACTTTTGATTAATGAAATAATTTACAGCTGCAAGCCATTTTTGCACTGTTTCATTCTTCAACTGCTGAGTAAATTATCTGATCTATTTTGTGAGTTGTGTGTTTGTCCAAAGATCTATGTGCTCAATTTAATACTCTGGCAGTCTTCTATGGCAAGTGCTCATGAAATGTTAAGTTGGATTCTACCAAAGTTAACTAGATTTGAACTTGTTTAGAAACCTTCATAATTCTTGTTCTAAAACTAAGTGATTCTACTACAATCTTCCTCACTCTTGTCTATCTTGTCTTCACCTTATGAATTTCAATCGCGAGATTTATTTGAGCATGGTGTATGTTTCTCTGTATTTTGCAAGACTCAGTATTAAAAGAGGTGATGTCCTAGTGTCTCTCATTCTATATCTTAAGATGAGTTTCAAGAGACCCCCTCCATGCCACTAGTTCCTCTACTTGGGTTCTTAGTTCTCTCACTTGTCGTCTTGCCGCAGATCCCTATGATTTCAGTTCTAAAATTTTGTCTTCAAAATATTTTCTCTCTCCTTCCACAATGGTCACCTGCACCTCTAATGCATCCTTTTCTATTTCTAAGTATTGATACTCCCTTTGGAGTCTTTCCTTCTATGATAAGATGGCCTCATGTTTTATTTTCAAGTCTATTCCCTCTCCTCTCTCCTTAACTAGAGTATCTCTCATTTTGAACATCTTTTCTTTATGATGCATGACATCCTCTACCATTTTGTCATCATTATCAGCATTGGCTTACGCAACTGCTATACTTACAGAGGCTAAGAATTTAGGGTTTTTATTAGTGCCTTCCACAACAGTTTTTTCAATCATTGTGACCACATCAGCTTGGGTGCCGACCTTTAATTGTTTCTCTGATCTTGTGATGATAGTTTTCTTTTCCTTATCAAAAAATATGGTATCTAAGCATGCTACTGTGTGATTCTTAGATGGGGTGAAATGAATGAGTCCAAGTTTTGCAAGAGGAATGTGGCCGCTTGTGATTGTGCCACTTGATGAAGTAGGAGGGTCTATTGGGTCATTTTGAACTTCTCCTTGGTCCATTTATTCCCTAAGCTTGTCCTCTTCTTCCTTCTTCTTCTATTCTTTGGCTGCTTGCTCAGCTTCCTTTTGTTTTCTCTGTGCTTCTTATTTCTTAAGTCTTTCTTCTTCTTCCTTTTGTTTCTGATCCTCTTCTACTTTTTTCCTTTCAACTTCTTCCTATTGTAACTTCAAGGCCTCTTCCTTTTTCTCATGCAACTACTTTTATTTTGCACTACTGCCGTCGTTACCCCCGCTGGTGCTTCCTTTCTTCTTGAAATGCTTACTCAGAGTATTCATGTTACTAGTGTTCCTGTATACCTATTCATATTTATCAAAATGATGAGTGTATTCATAATGCATTCCAATGATCATATGATGTTCTGTAACTTTTCCATCCGCATCATTTTGATGGAAACACATCTCTTCGAAGCGAAAATTTTCCAAATCTTTTACAAATTTGGGGGTGCCTTTGACCTTAGTGAATTTTTAACTACATATGCAAAAGGGGTGATGGTGGGAAGGATTCCTTTTTCATGTCAAATAGGAAGTTACCTACTCCATCTATGAACAACTACCTGACTGCTTCTTTATGGACTACATAGTCCATGGCATATCTGGGTAGCAGTGATGGGGCCTTAGATCCTCCATACATCCTCAGGTAAGTTCCTTCTTGAGAGAAAACACAAACCCAATATTCACAAATAACGTCAATGGTGTTATCTGACAAGCAGTTGGGCTCTTTGAGGAAGATGAGCTCATACAGATACATTACAAAGTATTCACATATAATCTTGTAGAATCTTGAATACTTATGCACCTAAGGAATTTGATAAGCAACACATATAGGGGTCTCAATGTGTTTCCAAGTGCACCCGAGCTTGGGGAATGGGTGTCTGCACATGATGCAATCAATCAGGTAAGAGGCCATGTAGAATTAAGACCTTCTCTGAGTCATCCCACCCTATGCAGCAACTACACATGATGTCAAGCTACTGGATATAATATCTTCCCAATTGAAAAATGTGCCTTCAAAGGCCACATAGTATATTAATGGGATCCAACTTAATTTATACAATCTTCCATTTTCCTGGCCAAAAATCCTATTCAACATTAAGGTTATGACCCTGTAAGAGGGGCGTAAGCTTGCAGACTCGTATTCGCTAGTTTCCTTCTGGCATAGTTGTCTTCCTGCTATCATCATCATTTTGGCACATTCCAAAATATCCAAATCCACTTTGTTAACCCACTCATCTATTATCATAACTTGTGGGGGTGGCAGTTTGTAGGCCATGGATATGTAGGCCGGAGTGAAAGAAGCAAAAGCTTCCCCCTCTATGTTGGAAATAATCATTGTGGCAGGATCTGTCTGGGGTAGAATCCATCTGATGAATTCAACACATGGGAACAACTCTGGGTGTGTAGTTGCCTTAGTAATGCCTGATTTTCTTATATTTTCATATAAGGACATATCTTCCTGATCCCCATCAGGGAAATTATGGTCTCTGATCATTTGATATATCTCCCCCCATTTAAACTCTTGGTCATCTCATGTGATGGATTTAGTGTCCTTAGATGTGATCTTAGTCTTGTAGATAATATCCACATCTGAATCAACCTTAGTGGCCTTAGCTTTCTTCTTTCCGCTCTTCTTAGGCATGGTGTGAGTTTATTGTTTCCAAACAGTCTTTCTACAAGAAAATATTCTTAGTGAGGGCCGAAACTGTGGAATGATCACGGTAAGAGATGTCTTAGTAATACCATGGTTATCTTTAAAAACAACATGCATTTGCATCAAACATGAAATAACTGAATATGAGAGGCCAAGTTAGTAATTATATGAATCATTGTTCTTTAAAAATGAGATTACAATCAGTGTCTAATATGATAGAATAAAATAGAGCTATATTTACCATTCCATTATCAGCCACTCAGAAACAGTCTTGTGAGGTGGAGAGAGATCACTCCCCTGAGGTTGCTCAATCTTTTTATACTTGCAGCAAGGTTGTGTGCTTAAAAAACTTAAATGAAAACTTATCAACATATGCGTATGTATCATTTTGTGAGTTACGCCTCTATTGTTATATATCCATTTTTTCGTGTTTCTGAATAGGTCAATATACTGAAGGCTGAACATTTCTCCACTTGTTTTTTTTAACTGTGTAAATATTAACTGCTTCTATCCAAGTCCACAAAGTTTATAAGTTTTATTTCCACCCTCTTATTCATTTAGCTCAAAATCATTAAAACATCAAGACTTATTCTCACTAATGCCCCCAAAGGTAACAAAATAACTAGTGAAACATGGTAATGACTCAATAAACCAGAGGGGTACTGAAAAACCCTGGCTTGTGCCTAAGACTCGTGAAAAACCTCTTACATGATAGCACAGGCCCTAAGGAGGATCACAGGAAATGCATCCTTCCATACACAGTTTGAAGAGAAACCCTATCCCAAAGCTCTAAACTGCAACAATACTCATGTTATACATCCGCAAAGGGTCTCCCCTTCATCACAAACTCCTTCCCCAAAATGCTCAACCCAAAGAATACATAGGAAGCGGAACATCCGACCCTGAGTAACCTTGTCACAAAATACATGAGGTTCAAAATAACTATACTACCGGCTTGGAAAACCAACCCAAACTGCATGACAAAGGCTGAGACAAAATCCATGATGGTTGGGTTGACAGGTTAGAAGAGTTTTGAAAACCTTCACTCTCTATCGAGAATGCGATTTGGGACATAAAAGTAGCTGTGAGGTCAAGGGTTTCCTTAAAAAAAACTTTGCGTGAATCTAGTAGTTGGTCCACTGTAACTAAAAACCTTACGGGCTATGGGTTTTCCTTCATTAGGGAAAGGGATGGGCAAAATGATAGAAAAAACCAACCATAGTGACTCTCTAAAACCCTAAACCTCCACCATATATAGATTTTTTAAGCTTCTAGAAGAATAACAAGAGGATAGGTATATGCACCTACCTATCAGCTCTCGATACAAGTATAGTGTTGTGCGTAGTGATGCGAAAGCTCCAAATGTCCATCGATGGTTGGAAGCATCCAAAATGGTGTTTTCGGTGAAAATAAAAATAACTCATCATATATATAATAAAAAACATTAAAACAATCATTAATGCGATGGTTGGGGAGTAATTAACACAACGGGTTTGAAACGCTATATGGCGCCAAATCTAAAAACTCGTCATGTAATGTTGATAGCTTGTCGGCAGTTTTCTCTGAGTTTTGTCAATATATTGGTGGTGAAATATGAGTTTTCGTGACAGTGTCGACTACGAAAGCTGAGTTCCAATGACAATGTCAGCGAAAACTCATCAAAATCTTTCGAAAAATAAATGTCAGTAAAACTCATCAAAGTCTTCCGATATATCGGCAGTTAAGATTGAGTTTTTCCGCGATAGTGTCGGCTAGAAAAGACAAGTTTCATCGATAGTGTCAGCAAAACTCAATGAGAACTGTCGATGGATTCTGCAATGTCGACAAAACTTAAATAACCTTTTCTGATGAAATTGACTTGGTGTAATACTTAAAAAAATTCAAAACTAAAACAACTTTAGAAAAAAATCTGAAGCAACTCATCAATGAGTTGCGACCATGTCGGCATAACTCGTTGAGTTCGTCCGACACATCGACAAAACTTGCTGATTTGATCCGATGTGTTGGACAAAATTACTGAGTTCTTTCGATCTGTCGATGAAACTCGCTGACTTCTTCCAACACGTTGGAAGAAAAACCTGAGGTTTTTAACTTAGTCCAATAAAATTTATTGCTTAATTCAAAGAAAAACGAAGTGTTGGGATGAAAAATTCAAGAAGGAAGACTTGTATAGGGAAGGATTAAGATAAAAAATGTAAGTAGGGGCCCTAAAAATGTCAAATTTCGGGGAAGAAGTTGCAACAGAAACACTTCCTCAATAAAACCCTCCGATTGCCTATTTATGTGCAAAACATCTGGCTTGCAAAAGCAAGTGTCCACAACTCTAGAAAGCACCATTACGATGTTTTCCATTATGGTTTCTATGCTTGCAAACCTCTCTTCCAAGCCTTTCACTGAACTGTTGTTTTCCAAAGTCTTCAAAAAGCTCCTGTTTGAAGCTCTATTTACGATCTGTCCCTCAAACCCAATGCATGTCCATCCATTTTTAGAAGGTTCCCTAACACCTTGACTACCTTTTGAGACCATGCTTAAGGTAATCATCTTGTTGGTTTTTCCAAGCTAATTCCTTATGGTCAATATTTCTTGTGGTTTCGATCCCGAAAAGCTGACCAACTTGTCATATGATTTATAGGAAATGTATTCTCGTTTCTCATGAACTCTTACCCCAAGAAAACCTTAATGTCGTCCATAATAACAACAATGAATTCCACCACTCCACTCTACTCACCAAGATTCAAGGTGACACCATTGGTTGTACCAACCAACTTTTCCACTTTCGATTTCACGCTTTGAAATAAATCTATGTAAACTTAAGTTGCAACCCAATATCTCTTGCAACGTATTCTTTCATAAAGTTGTGAGTTTCCCCACTATCCAAACATGGCATATATTGACCTTTCATTCAGATTCACCAATACATAGGAAAGTCTTATGTAATATTCATTTTCGCTTGTCGTCGGATTCTCTTCTAGCACTGAATCCAAGACTTGCAAGACATCGATAGTAGGCTTGTTCAATTGTTCCATTGTAGTCAGCTTCCATTTCAATGGTCAATTCTTTGCAAAATGATCATTCCTATAAATCAAACAAGAGACGTTCTTACCCTTTTTCTTAGGAGTTTTTGGCGACTGCTTGGCCTTGTCCTTGACAGTCTTACCGAATGGTTTCATTTTTTCTTTTCGCTTCTTGTTCTTGTCGACGTGCTTCTCTCCTTGAACATTTTCATCCCCCTTTCAACCACCTTTTCCTCTATCTTGTATCCCAGTAACTTGTTTCCTGCGATGATGGGTACCACAAGGTTCTACACATTTTGGATTCGCAACTCACTTTCTACCCAAATATGTAGCACTTTCATGAAGTGCAACAACATGTTTTCTTCTGTCATGTCTTTGATCTCCAACATAAGGATTGAAAACTCCTTGATGTAATCTTGGAACCTTCCTATATGCTTAATATTCAACAATTGATTCCATGTGATCTAGGACTGGTTCCCAGAATCAAATTGATCCTTTAAGGTTGCTTTCATATTTGCCCAGTTTTCAATATTCTCTACATCGTGCCCAACTGCCAAGTCATCTACTCAATTTCTCCACCAAATATTCATGGTACTTGTGAAGAACATCATAGCAACATTCACCTTGGTCTTATCAGAGCATCCACACATCTAGTTCAAAAACTATTCAATGTCCCAACAAAAGTTCCCAAGTAACTTAGCATTCTTGGTGGCATCATACGGTTCTAGTGCCTTGAAATATATCTTCATAAGAGATAATTAATTACTCTCACTGACAATAATCACTTCAACAAGTTCATGGTTTCATCATGCTCCATGATTATCCCAACAACCATATTCACCAAATCTTCCATAACTTGTATCTGATCCTTCATCTTATTTCCTTGGGCCATTGATTCAGAAAAAAGGTTTGCAATCTCTTGGCACTCTTTCATTGTCTTATTAAAATATTCGTGAATGTCAGCCACTTCTACCTTTGATTTTTCTCTCTCTGCATGCTTGTCGAGTGTAGTGTTGATAACATCAACATTATTTTCCAAGTTCCCATCTATGGTTTTGAATTTGGACTTCCCAACATTTCCGTTGCTTTGTGGTGAAACTTTTGTGACTTCCATGACCTCTTACCTCATAGTCTGTTCCTTTGGTTTCCTTCTCTTCCAAGGTTGGGAGTTTGTAATCGACACTACTCTACAATAACAATTGTCTAGTCACCTTCACAACTGTATGTCGACCTACATAAGTACTATTCCCTACTCCCATGTTTTCCTATGCAAGGAGAGGTCCGTTGATAACTGTTCCTCAACCTGTAATAGAAGAGAAAGCACCCAAATTTTCTCTAATACCAATTTCCATGATAGTGACACTTGTGAAGAGCAATATGCTAAAATTGGCAGCATCGATAGTCATTCTCCAATGTGAGGAATTAGCCCACCCTGAGTCTATCTAGGGAGGTTTGGAGAATCAAATAGTCTTGTGAAGTCATGACAAAAGTCAGGGTGAATGTGCAAACTTTGTGAGCCGGACAATAGCCAGTGCGAAGGTGATGCTGAAACTTAATCTTGTGAGTCTAGTGCAAAAGTCAGGGTGAAAGTAACAAGCCTTATGATCCTAATACAAAAGTCAAGATGTAAAACTTGTGAATCTTGTGCAAAATTCAGTGCGAAAATAAAAGCCTTGTGAGCCTAGTACAAAAGTTGAGGTGCAAGTTTTGTGAGCCATGCGCAAAAGTCAAACTAGAGTCGAAGCAAAATTCAAAACAAACATAAAATACTTGTGACCTAGAATGATATGTGGGATGACCCTTTTTGGTCCTTCTTGTGATCTTCTTGGAGTTACTGTAAAGAGTCACTTTAGCATGTCACCATGATAAAGGATCAAATGACCACATGGTATGAAAAGATCTTCTTTTACTAATGTAAAAATTCTATGTAAGTAGGATGGGACCATATGTAAAGAGAGATAGAGTGATAAAGTGTGTAAAAGGTGCTTGATTATAATGTAATTAGTCGACAAGACTATAACGTTAAATGTAATGTTGAATTAAAAGGATAAAATACTAAGTTGTAATGTTATAATTTTATATTATGTGAAGAAGGGGGTTGAACCTCATGACTAGAAAGATGAACTTAAGTCTTCCTTGGGGCTTCTAGAAGTTTTACTAAGCCCAACAAGAAGATAAGATATGGATGCTTCTAGAAGGCTGGAAGAAACCATAAAAGGAAAGGACAAGAGGACCATTTGAGATGCACATTCAAGCTTAGATATACATTCAATATTAGATCTAAATTACTCAAGTGCATATCTACAACATACAAGTGTAGATCTACATTATTCAAGTGCATATCTACAACATACAAGTGCATATATGCATTATCCAAGTGCATATATATAACATATAAGTGAAAATATACAATTTTTAGATTAGATCTATTGCATTCATTAGATTTGCAAGCTATTTACCATATCTATAGGGTTCCAACCATAATCTAGTCAAGCATTGAGTTAACGAAGCAAGCATAAGTCTTTGGGAAGTCAGATCTGGAGGTACTTTCTCAGATCTAACAAGTGACAAATGAAAAAAGTCTATTGCCTCCCTCTCTCTCTTTGATGTACTATAGTACCTCTTGGAATTTGATTGTATTTCCTGCAAGCTTAGTACTTAATAAAATAAATATCTTTTGTTGGGGGTTTTCTCCCTTTTAAGGGTTTCCCCAGGGTAAATGTGTGTTCTATATGAATGTGATATATTTTATTTTGCTTCTATATGTTTAATATTTTGTGGATATAAGTGTATTTGTGTTGAAAAGAAGCTAAATCCATATTTGAAATAAATCAAGCTCAAATTTAAGACAATACAGTTCACGACTTTTCTACTCTGATACCAATTGTCATCGACCTAAAACCTATCCAAACTTTTTTCTTTCAAACCTAGGAAGTTTCCCTACTTTGCATCGATTGTTTGAGGTTCTTCAACATTGCCTTGCCTTAGCCATAATGGTTAGACCAACATGTGCCTACTACAACCAGACTCTGCCTCTTCGCTTAAGGTCCTCCCATAACTTCGCCTTAGATTACACACCATCAAATGCAACTAAGTCCTTGTAAACTAAGTCCATTTAACAATAAGGCATGCATCCAAGCACAACCTTAAAAATCCTAACAATACTTATGTTCAATATTTACAACAATTCCAATACTTATCCAATTTTACAATTTAACAAAGTTCATATTTTAACCAACAATAAGCATCACATCGTAGGAAATATAACAACTCAACCCATTACAGAAAGTCACAATACACACATGTATAGTCGAACATCCAAGTTGGATTACTTAACACTTTATTAATAAGAGGAATGTTTAAAAAATACAACAAGCGAGGACAACCACATGTATGCTCCTCTTTTGTATCCAATACAAAGAAACCAAGGTAAATAACATTCCTATCAATGCCCAACAACCCTGTACAAACCAACCACTGAAGCTACCACAGGCCTTCATCTTGTTGGTCCTGTTCATAACTATCCATTTTTTTAACCATGTGGGGTCTCCTTCAAATTTTTTTAATTACCCCAACTTACTTTGATTCGAGGTTGCTTCATTTTACTTTTAAATATTGATTATGTGGAATAAATATCACACTTGTACATTTTGAAATTTGTGAATTTAAAGGCATGGAAGATATAATCTAAGTACTTATAACGGATATCTTCTTCCTAAGTAGGTTATTTTTTCAATATCATAACAAAATCAAACCCCTTTAAATATGGAAAAGATCATATTCATATATTTAAATTCATAAAAGCATGATTAACATAATCCAAACGAATGATTTATTTTTAATCAAATAAAAAATATCCAACTACATTTATATTATTGGTGGTAGATGGACAACATAGATACTAGTATAAGTCCAATTCAAATAGAATAGAGTGATATATTTAAGTTAGACAATGATTTTCAACATTTTCAATCCACCAATGATATAGATGTGTTAGTTTTAAAATCAACTACAAAATATTACCACAGAGATGAATTTTCTAATTTCCACATATTTTATAGCCTTACTAACTTCTCACAAGGCCTTGAATGGCATATTCATATTCTAATATACATAATTTGATGCTTTCTAATATTTGGACAAAAACTTCCTAATATGATAGTTTGATGCTTCATGAATTAGTGGAGGTTGGAAAGTTTATTTTAGTCTTGAGAATAATTGTAAATACAAAATTTGGAAACGAATATTCTCTTGGACATGCTTGGTATCCCAATGATTTCGCATGGTTTTGAAGTCTGGGTTGTAGTAGTTCTAAAGAGACTCGACGAAACGTCAAGGAAATCTAAAGTTTCTTTATAATAAACAATCTTAAAATCAAATGCAATAAACCCTACCTTATCCTCCTTTTAAGTTGGTCTTCCACCCATGAAAAGAAAGGATACTATGATGTACATATTGGATAACCTAGTTGATTTAAGAGAAATGGAATCTCCTTATTCCACCACCAAAAATAAAGATAAATCACTCAAGGCTCAAAAGAGGGAGTATTATAGTTGTTACTTTTTTATCCATTTATTGGGGGGTAGTGGAAGAAGATACCTTTTAAAATTTTGACACTATCATAATTAAATTTAGATAGAAATTATAGTGTTATAATTAGATTAAGAATAAGAAAAAGTTTATTCACCAAACAATCCACTCGACACAATGGTGGTCAACAAGATATGCCAAGCTGTGGGAGACATAACTTCTACATACAAACTCCCATTGAGGTAATTTTTGTGTCATTGGAAAACTCTAAATGTGTAGAATAGCTTGGAGACGTTGAAAGGTATGCTTGCAAAGTTTTGATCCCAACAACAATCATTTAAGGCCTCAAATAGGTTCTAGAAGGATATAGACCTGAAATTACCAAAATGGAACCTAGACATAAAATTATCCCTACAATTTGCCAACAACTTCGATTGTTAACCCCAAAAGTACCAAAATAGATGAAAAGTTATATAATGATTCAAACTAGATGGAAAAGTATATAATAATCCATTTTGGATCAATCTAAAATATGTAAAAAATTGAATTTGGATCCATTTTAATCCATTTGGATCAACTTTTAAATATGTAAAAAATTAAAATTTGATGAGTTTCCAATTTAAAACATAGTGAATATTGATTACATAAACATTGTTAATATATAACATTTCTTTGGGGGCTGGAAGGTGCGAAGTGAGTTCTCTTGGATTCTAATGGATGAAAGGTACATACCTTTAATAGGAGAATTGGTAGGGAAACCAATAACCAAGAAGAAATTTATGCTTAATGTTTAGGAGTTTGGAGATAATCCATAGTCTTGAAATTCAAAAAATGCTCATCCTAGGTGACTATCTCTTGGTGATAAAATAGGTGAGGACACAATTTGTCCAAGAGGGCATGGTTCCTTCAAGATTATATGAATGGATCAACTAGCGACACAAACACAACCATGAAGTAAAACTCCTACATGTTTGAATACATAATTATTCTTTTGTGGATCAAATGGATAATGAAGCGACAATTCTCGATAAGGGGTTTCTAATTCAAAATGGGGGCCTCCCCAAATGAATGTGGCTCCCCTAGTTATATTTATGGTTGGTGGTATAGTTTTACACTTATCTCTTATCTTAATGATAATGGGAATTGATGAAAAGAACAACATATGGAATTATCTTCCACATGCATGACATCATCTTGGTATTAATGTATATGAGGGAGCCTTAACACACCCTCATGCTTTAGCATCCCTCCACTATGTGCCTTTATTCTTATTTGTGGATTGCTATATGAATTTCAATCACAACTACCCTAGTCCTGGTGGGCCAATTCCTGTGAACAATTTTGACGCTGATTTTTTGCTTGGGATGCAAAGGCAGAGGGTAGGTCTTAGCTCCTCTTGTGCATACTTGCCCCTCTCTCCTTAGGCATATGTATATGGTACTTAGAGTTTGGGCAGGTTGAGAATGAGGCCATTTCTACGGTTAATGTTTGCAGGAATTTTTATGTGGTTTTAGTGATAGGTCCCTACTATGGTTGATATTATGCACATGGAAGGAGTTTCTTACCTTGGGATGGGAGTAGTTTTATCCCCCGATCTCCTCCGTGTCTTTCTATGCCCAGTTCCTCAAGTTGGGATGCAACACAGGGGGGCGGGGGGGGATGGAAAAAGTGACATTAAAGATATTAAGAAGATGTTGAGACACTTGATATGGAGGATTTATGGTCTAAATGATATTGTTGAAATAATAAAATCCCATATTTCCCTTTAAGATGGTAAACATGGAGCTCTCGAAAGCAGTACTAAGGAGAATGGGAAGAAAATATGAAAGTTGATTAATGACTCTAAGATGCACTTTAACATTCTTTTGGGTATATCTAAAGATGATCTATAAAGGATCATTTAGGCTCATTTTATGGGATAGAAGATCATGGAGGAGGAAATTTTTCAACAACCATTGTTATACTGGAAATTTCCATCTCTAGAGGCTTCATAAAAAACTAACACCTGTAGTAGGAAACCCACAATGGCCACATGTTTAATTACTAATGTATGTTGTCTTATAATTTTCACTTGTGTTAGGTTGTTAGGGTGGTTTATTTGGTTCTATAATTATTCGTATTTTCTGAAGTTGATAGGCATAGTTTAGGGAGGTATAAAGAGAAGAAATTTAGTGTTTTAGTTGTTCAACAATTGACTATTTTGAGTATATTATATCATGCATCATTTTGGATAATTTTTCTTATAAGTTTAATATAAATTTCCTACTCATTATGCTGTGTGTGTGTATACACACACACACACACACACACACACACACACACACACACATAGAGAGAGAGAGAGAGAGATGTCTTTCACCTAACAAAAAAAAGTTATTATCTATATATGGTTTTGTCTTCCACCCAACAAAAAAAAAGTTATAAAATTCTCATCTCTTTACTTACATAAAGAAAAAGAAATTTAACTACCGAGAATGCATTTCACAAAATACAAATTATTAATAAAATGTTTGAACTAGGAGAATTGGGACTTGAATTATGGACACAATTAAACAAAATTTTCAGGAAAAAACAACACACAAATATATTAAAATGGAACTAATAAATTGAAAATATATTATGAAATTATACATAAAAATATCTAGTCTTTCAAACCCTGAAGTGTGATTTGTCACAAGGGTTATGAAGTGTGATTTGTATTGTGGGGTTACAAATCGCTACTAGTTGCCAGAGAGAACTAATAATGAAATAAAAAACTAGTGAAACACGAGGATCAAGAAAACACTCCAATAGATAGGAATCGATTTGGTGACTCATAAGACTCTCAGACAAATGCAAATGCAGAGAAACCCAACCCAGAATCTATTGCTGCAAGAAACTAATAATCAACAACAACAACTTAATGAGCATGATTAGAATCATAGTAATAATGGCGTTGCAAATTCATTGGTATTTAGGCTGGTAGAACCCAAGAATGATATAGATCCTCTAGAGAATTTTAACATGGGGGATTCCATGCAATTGTTCAATGTCTGCTCTCCCACCAATGTGCTTAACCTATCGGGGAGAACCGAGGAAATCAATTCAGGTGACTCTGATCAAGCCTCAAAGAATTTTAGCAATGGAAACCATTCTCAATACATTGGATGAGAAGTCTCCATTGTTAAGGAGGAATGTGGGTTTTCTAGATGAAGTCTTCAATTCCCTTCATGACCTATTTTACACTTAATAGAAGGGCACAACAATTTTTTCCATGGAAAAAAATAATAATTTTGCATTAGGCCCTTTCATAATGAAATTGACCATTATTTTATAACTTTTCAATTGAAGGGCTACTCCATTTTTTTTTTGATGGTTGAGTCTCCCACAAAATTTTTCCATACATTCCATCATCATTATTTATCAAAATTTAAATCATGATGAAACTTTAAAATATTTAAAATTAAATTTAGATGTTAGTATCATGTTACACTTAGATGGATCTATCTAGTTGTTCCAAATCCATTGAATATCAACTTCCAACTCATACACAAAACACAACTTAACTTTCACTAGATAATGTATGGACCCAAATACCATTAACTCAAATCTAAATTCATATGTGTATAAAATTGCCCAACAAACTGAAGTCTCTAATAAAATAATTTGTGAAATCTTATTCAATAGGATTGTACAACAAGATATGGATGGAATTTCAGCTTGAGATCGACTTTGTAATTATTTTTATTCAAATATCAGTTCTTTATAATAATACAAAATTAAATGAAAATAATTGTTTTAATGTTTATTAATGTGTTTCAAAATTACAATAGTTCCTACCACACTAAGAATTTAGCAATTGTAATAAGTTGTATTGTTCTTTTTTTGTTACGATGTGACTTTGCAATGGGTTGTATTGGTTTTATAAAATTTATTAAACAATAATGATGTGGTTTGGATCTCCTAGTACCAATACAATGGAACTAGTATTGATTATGTATATGTAGGATATTATTGATAATATTATTGACCTAATATAATACTTTAATTCTTATTTTCTAGCATGGGTTCATTTTGGAAAAATACTCAAATTCCAATATCCTAGCTATGATCATAGCACGATTGCATTTTCATTACTACTCTTCATTTGATAATAGAATCTCCTTTCTTGTATTTGTAGATGAGAATTTTCTTCATCGTCATAGGCTAGAGGCCATTAGGATATTATACAAACCTTCAAAATTATGCTCCATGACCTTGTCTTCATTCAAGGTTCAAATCCTCCAAAACCATGTTTTGCAATGCCATAGCTAGTTTAGTTTATGTGACAGTGATCACTTGTTGGATGGGAAATGTGATATAATGTAAGTTGGTTTCACTACTAGCCATGGATTCATGAATTCAACAACTATGTCTAGTCCTAGAGTCTAAAGGCTTGGAGAAGAATTGGATGAGACTATACAACAAGATTGTCAAACTCTAAGAAGAGAGTGTAATTCATGGGAGTCACAATTACGTACTCTTTTGGTATAGATATATTTTCCAATTTTTTGTCAAAAAACTTTACAAAATGAAGGGATTTGAATAAGAAAACTTCTGAAAATAAGGTGATTTGATAGCTCTTTCTCCTAAGTTAAAATTGATTTAGAATTTGTATTATATTGACAAATGTGATCCATAATTCATTAGGATTCTTTACCTTTCTACTGTTTTCCACAAGGTTATAACCAATAATCGAATGTGATGCACATTGTAGTCCTACGTGCTAAGCATTAATTGGCAGTCAACTCTAGTAAGCTAGTGTCCAAGTAGAAAATAAATCATTAAGAGTCACAATCACTTGTAGTAAGCTAGTATCCTGGTAGCAAATAAATGCATTAACGATGGTCATGTTTTGGCAAGCTATCAAAGTTGAAATTAGTTGACAACAAGCTTGAAACACTTAATGTAGCTTGACAATTATTCCTTCTTTAATCCCAACCACCAAGCTATGTGTAAGGTGAAGAAGTAATGTATTAATAGCAAATTCAATCACATAATATAGAATTAAATTATGCAGTAGATGATCGTAAATTAGAATTAGAATTGATTCGACATATTTTGCTTTGGTTTGTAATTAATGCACATGAGTGATTGGAATTAGGGAATATGGATTCATAACTATGGTTAATCAAACGGGTATTGGAATTTGGAAATATGATTATGAAAATGGATTTGGAACTATGGTTAATCAAATGGTTATTGGATTTTGGAAATGTGATTATGAAGATTGAAAGTTTGAAATTGAATTGGTTTTAAACTCTAAACTTTTTTTTTCTCATTATTCTAATTTCCAAACTCGTTGGCCATGCTTAGGCTATGCCTACTTCCATTGTCACTGTTAGGCATCTAGCCTATTTCAATTTCATTTTTCTACCTTATTTCATGTTTTAGTGCATGCTAGAGTTATCGTAGCTAGATAGGGGGTGGGGGATCATTCCCTGGTTCATGTAGCTTCAGGCTTCAATCAATATTTTGAGTTGGTGTAATGCCCCACTTAGGGATAGGAAAAGTAATATAATAAAAACATTTTGTAATATAAATAGATGTGCATTCATGTATGATGATCTAATATTAATGACAAATATAGTCCTAAGAGTGCGACCTGGAAGGATGCATTGGAAATACCTAAACTATATCCATACTTATTCTAGAACTTTGGGACGAAGTTTCATGAAGTGGGGGTGTATGTAACACATTTTTTTCCCCTTGCCTCTTGAGATAAGAATAACTATTAATTGAGGGCTTTCTATGATGAATGACTCAACTCTTTATTTATTTGAGATCTAAAAACTTTGTTTGGACGTATTTTTTAGGGCATCCGGTTTCAGATGACCTGGACATGTGAGAAGCAATGCATTATTGATGAGATATGACTTAAGAATAATTATCTGACATATTAATGAGTAAATTATGATTATTATGAATTTAATTGTGAATGAAAAATCATGTGAAGTTATCAACAAGGGTTAACATTGTATAATGTTTTTGAATGATTGACAAAAGTTATGTAGGATGTACTCTGATGGTATGTCAAGTGTGATAGGAAATGAATGTACATGAAACGTAAAAAAGAATCAATATGCTAAGACTCTAGCTGAGTCGATGACTATGTCAAGTGATATCAATCTTGTTGTGCCAAAGATGCGCATTGTACAGGCTAGTAAGGGAATATGTGTAACTCCTTATGTGCTCATCCTAGAGCTGACACTTGTCCTTTTAAAAAAATAATAAAAAATAATAAAGTAATAAAATATTATAAAAAATAACATGTCGGCTCACATTAGATTGAAAAAATTTAGAACAACATATCTATAAAACTATACAAATTAGATAAATTAAAAAAACTTCCTCAATATTTACACTCTAAAAAGGGGTTTGTACCTCGAGAGATTTGATCCCTTGATGTTTACACTCTAAAAACGGGTTTACACCTTGAGAGATTTGATCCCTCTCGATGCTTGGTAGATTCCCTTTTAAGATGGATCTATGCTAGTTTATAATTAAATTTTGATATATTTGATGTGCTGGCATGTATGGTCTCTAGATGAGTTAGGAAACCTCGACAGTTGAGATTGATTGATGTTTATGTTATGGTTGAAATATTATTTATGAGATTTTGATGCACGGGTTGTTATATGTGTAGGTGATGGGATACGATTTCCAATCAACCCACATCCAGTGACTAGGATGAAAAATTATACATGTAAGTCTAGAAAATTAGATGATGCGATGAATTTTGAATAGAGTGAGGAAAACTCTAGTTCATCAGATGCGTGTGCTGTGAGGGTAGGTTGCGAGTCGGTCACTCACGAAGATTGTACTAGGGGCAGGAAATAAGGATTTGGCCTTATTCCCCAGGAACCACCTGGTTCTTCACATGGTAGGCGAACCGAGGTAACATTGGCTCAGTCATCATAACCAACTACCCTCTTATGGGAATTATTGGAAGGGCATGCTAGGAGCATAACACCTTGATAATTCTGGTCACGATGAGAATGGGAGTGTAATCAACATCTATTTGAATTAAGGGAAATAATAAATTGATCATAAAAGAACTTTAAGTAAATAATAAAAAAATAAAAATGATAAATAAATAAATAAATTATAATAATGATAAATAAATAAAATAAAATAAAATAATAATAATAATAACAAAATAAATTGAAAGAAAGCTACGTTAAGAAATCATTTAAAACAATAAATTAAGGAACTGGAACTAAGGTAAAATCCTAACTAATCGAAAAAGAATCAGAGAACCTATGATAACTAAAAGTGGGTGGGTAAATAAAATTAATTAATTAAGTAATTAAGTAATTGAAGAGTTAACTGAATCCTTGCAGCGAGGATTTCGGTAACAAAAAAATCCTTCAGCAGCACTAACAAATCTTGACATATTATCAGGTCGGGCTTACTATAAATTTGGTGTTATCAAATTGTTTTTTTATTACTAATTGAAAGGATGTCATGTAGATTTAATTTACTGAATATTATTTAGATTATGGACATGGAAGAGTTATCAAAATATGATAGCAAATTCATAGATCTATTAAATTATGTGTTTTCTTTTAAAAGGAAAAAGAAGAAGAGACGATGCTCTTAACTTAAAAATTCTTTTAGATCTATATTTATTTATATGCATGCATATTTTTTTAGTTTTTTTTGTCAGACCCCTTGGAGAGTCATTACAGTTGGTCAGCTATGAGAATGAACACAATTATTAAGGCTCTAGTTAGAGTAGGTGTCTTGATCACTTTTTTATTAATCATAGGAGAAAATATTTCGTTATGATTGGATATCATTGTTAGTGTTTTCAAGAATCATGACTGACTAAGCTTGTCATTTGTCCTGTGAATTACAATTAGAGAGAAATATGTACCTTAAATCCTTCTTATTGAAATCACAAGTTGAAATTGGAGTATATCTTGATCCTTACTTAGGTTTATTCTACTATCAAGTTCAACCCTTTGTCAGGTTGTTTCCATCATGGTCGTCGACCCTTGCTCATGATAATTCCACCCTTTCTTACCCTATTCATTCATATGGCATATCATACCCTCTTCAAACTCCAAGGACTCTGCTTGAGAAAAGGAAAGACACATCCACCCCAACACCATCGATCCACCACCCACCTGCGTAAGGGCACATTGTCGCTAGAGACAAAAAAGGACCCTCCCCTAAATCATGATTATTTCCTCTAAGGGAGTATTTATATATTCATGTTCACAGATATAAGTGGCCAAAAACATATATAAATGGATTCCTTCCATTACTAGAACTCAATACTAGTCAGGTTGTTCCTACGGCTAAATGATTTTTTTGGCATGTGGGGCATGATAATAGTTTTTTGTTGCGTCTCTCGTAGGGATATATTGTATTATATAATCCTTTGAATTTCTATTAGTTATGGTTTGGCCAAAAATACTTTTAATTTGATCAAAGTTTAACATTACAAATATAAATTTATGTTTTTTGAAAAATATTAGAATTAATTTATGTTTTCATTCATTGGGTAAAAAAATTAAAAGTTTTATTTTGCAATGATAATTTTGTCCAAAAAAGGAACTTGTACCACATTAAATCAATCACTAATATCACATTAATCATTATTTACTTCGGCAACCAATATGAACCTCACAACAAAGTGTTTAATGCATCTATTGCAGGGGCATCCGAAGGTAACCGGTTCTATGGATTGTGACCTCGGGTATCTCACGGGTCGGGTCAGGTAGGAGGGGACCACCATAGCACCACCATGCGCCATCCAAAAACCAATAATTCCATCAGCATGCGTGAGGGCATGCCCACAATGCAACATCCATAATCAGGATGAAACACAATAAATATGCATCTCGGTTGATCGAGGGGACTTGGTGTCATCAATAGCCTCGATTGAAAATATGGGAGAGACATGCCAACTGGGATATATTAACTAGGATGCGGTCGTGATGGGAGATCAAATCAGATTAAATTTCTGAGGAAGGTGTGACTAGATGGGCCAATTATGGTTGTTACCTACCCACATAATTTCCTAGTTACCTTATCGTCTGCTTCCATTCTCAACTCGAGCATTGTCTTCATCTCTTCCTGCACCCCACAACTGAACCCACGAAAACCCTAAGGAAATCTCATGTTTACTACAACTGCACCCACCAGCTCCAATCAGCTGCTACACTGAGCATTGTCTTCCTCACGCTACTTGCATTCTTCTTTTCCTGCAAACAACTCCCACAAAGGATAACGATAAGCTCCTGTTTGAGGATACTGCACCCTATAGGAGGAACTTGTGGTTCATTGTGTTGGTGCAAGGTGATTTCCAGCCTTTCTGTTGGCCATCTGACTAATGGCATATCTATTGCTTAATTCTAGACTATGTGAAAGATTCCTGGAGACTCCTCATGCATATTTATTGGCTAATGAATCTGCCCTTCTTGGGCGTTTGATTTGTTTTGTTGAATGTTGTTTGCTAGTTTTTATAGCCACAAAGAGGAGTCCAAAGTCTACACGTGGGAAATGTAGAGTGATAACGAAGCCATTTTTTCTATACATTCTGTATGGAATCCATGATTGGATGTTGGAAATAGTCTTACAGCTTCACCTTCCATGAATTCCACCAAGCACTTGTCACAGTGCTTTCATTCCTCTTTGCTTGCAACCGAACCCACAAAGGCTCTGATAGTTACTCCTATTTGTTGCAACTACACCCCACAAGAGGAACTTGTGGTACACTGCATCAGCTCAAGGGGATATCCATCCACCACCCAACGCTTGTCATGAAAACAGGTACCTCTCTAATCCAAATCGATATAATTTTAAAAAAATGATATATATAGGTCTCTCAATGTGATTGATGTATGTTCAATTAAATAGAACCAGTAAATGATTATTGTCTCTTAGTGTCATGCTCATATGTTCAATTAAAATTTTAGGATCTCAGATTACTATCTTGAATATTTATTTATGTGGGTTGTGTCTTTGAGTAATTGCTAAAGTATTTTTGCAACTAAGGTATTCCACCAAAATTTAGCAATTTATGAATTGAGAAATTCCTGACTTTGAGATTAGAGACAATTTGTGCAATGGCATTTTTATTTCATAGAGGATAAAGGCTAACTAAAACGCCCCACCTTTCCAGTCATTTCTTCAGGGAAATCGATCAAAATTTGACTGAGAAATTGCAGATTTTGTGTAACGTCCCCGACCCTCCGATCGACGAAGAGGATGCTACCATGGCATTTACCATTTGTGAAACCAGCCCCATGAACATGTGCACTCGTAAAAATTGAATAAAATGCATTAAAGTAGAACATGTTAAGATGCATAATCATTCACATACACAGCGGAAGCAAACATACATTCATTCATTCAACATGTTCATCATAATTTATTAACAGTAAATATAATTGCAGAAGTAAAATATACAAGATTACTTATCTCATAAAGAACTTGTCCCGCAACCAGCTACATCGCTTCAACATTCCACCCAACCATAGGCTAGCATTCTCCTAAATCTCTCAACAATGTTGCCACCCCTGAGCTGGGCATGATTCCCTAAGGAATAAGGAACAAGCAGGCTTACACATAGCCAAGGATACATAAAACACAGCCAAGCCAATGCAGTTGGGTTTATCAGGCCATCAACAAGACATCCAAGCCAACATGGTCAGGTTTATCAGGCCATCAAGGAGTTGGGAAAGGATAAATGCTAAGTTGGTGAGCTCATTACAGAGCTAGGAACACCTACACCAGAACTAGCTTGACTTCTAAGACACCCACACACACCCAACACAAGGAATCAGTCCCTTCTCTGCTACACAGTCCCTCAAGCCCTGACTTCCCTTCTAGTGCTATTCAGGGGTTGTGGAGAAGAAAGCAAACCCTCTAGATCTATCTGTGTGGTTTCCAAACACACCAAGTTTATTAAGCAAACCAAGTCCCCATCCCTGCTCCCAACACAATCCGAAGACCAGCCACTGCATATACGCAGTCACACAAGCGATTCACAGCTTGGGCAAGGAAAAAAATTCCTGAGCCATTCTTGGCCCTATCGTGGCCAAAACGACTCCAAAACAACTTACATCAGTCCCAAAACGTATCAATAACACAGCTAACAACGTGGGGAAAACAACAGTCCGTCCTGGACAACGAAGTCACCGGGGAAACTTACACAATCTGAAGATGGAAGAGGAAATCCAGGTTCTCAGCTAGGCAGAGGATACCATATACACAAGCCACAATTGGTAAGGAAAAAATTCACACAACCGAAAAACATGAATGGCCCTTCATAGGGAAATCATGGATGAAAGAACACGGCTCCCAACTCGCTGCATGAGTCAAAACCAGGAAGATATTGTGCATGAGAATGAACAGAACTACCATCCTTGCGTGAGGATGAACAATTCCCTGCCTATGTGTGAGGATGAACCGACAATGGAGAGAATGGAGAGTCCGCATGGAGTGATGGTAGTGGTGGTTTCCTTTCCAATGTGAGGGTCAACCTACTAGTGGAGTGTGCATGTGGGAAAGGACTGACAGTCCCGCCACACTCCACTCCCATCCATAACTTCCCCAACTAACAGCAGAACTTTTTAATGGTAGTAGGATAAGACAAGGTGATGACACATGGGTTTTTCCCCATTGGTTCATGGTTTAACAATTCCCCCCCTTATCCTTGGGATAATCATGCCCCTTCTCAATTTAGTTGCCGTGAACATAGCTGGTTGGGTTATTTAAATAAAGATGCATATTTACATGATGTCAAAACTTAATATATGCCGTGTACCACGATAGACCATCGACAACGATTCGATTCGCCGAAAAATAACACATCTAAATCGATGGTGGGGCTTTTTCCTTTAGCTCCACACAACGATTCATTACAATATATTCATCATGTACATTTAATGTAAGGGGGTCAAAATCGGGGTGTTACATTTTGCAATTTCATGATTCCAGTAATCAACAATCGCCATTTTAGACTAAATGGAAGATTCTGAAACCAACCTAATGATCTAAATTGTGATCTAAACAACAAAAAATATCATTTCAACAATTTGTGGTATGCTGGATTCCAACGACTATGGGACGTTTTGGTCGTTTGATATACTGCTCCTTTTTAATTTCATATACTCATTTTTTATAGTCATAATTGTTTATATTTTAGTATTTCAATTGGATTAATGTATAAGTTTTTTGATAGATTGAATTTCAAAATTTATTGCAGAATTTTATTTTATTAGGTTGTTGAAAATATTGTAACTTTAAGTTCTAAAGAAGATTTAAATAATTCAATTTAGTGAGATTGTTTTTTCACAAAATCTACTTGAAGTCATTTGTGGTTGAACATGACTTCTAAAATGTATATGTTTATATAAGATATGTAAATACATATATATAGAGAGAGAGAGTAATAGTATTTATTGAGAAAAAAAGTATATGCTTGAAATTTTTTCAACAATTCATTATGGAACCTGAAGAGGGAGAATTCAATTTCAAAATAGTCAAAAGACCAGGTTTATGTCCACCTCATTATTGCATGATTGTTACATGCAAGAGTAAATATGTAGTCACTATAGTTGATGTACTAAACAAACATAAAAAACATGTCCATCAAATTGGTCCAATTCCACCTCATCAAAAGGGTCATCCTCGTTTTCATGATTCTCATTGGCTGAGAAAAGATCCTAAAGAAAAGCATAATGAACAAAGGAGCCTTCGCCTTGAGTTTCACATGAAATGGCTCTCAAAAACTTTAAAATATGGACCTACTAGAACAAGAGATATCTAAAGAGGTATTGTCACATCCCCAACCCTTACTCGACAGACAGGACGCGACAACATCTATCAACCCGGGAAAACTAAGCCCCATGAACATAATATAATAATGCATTTTACAAAAACAGATAAATACATAGATACATAATGAAATGTACATGATATATATAGTGGAAGCAAATCATTCATTCAACATGTTCATGATAATTTCATAATAATTCATAAGCAAATACAGTTACAGAACTTAATTACACAAGAATACTTATATTTGAAAGAAGATCATCCCACAACCAGCTATGTCACTGCAATGTTCCACCCAACCATAGGCTAGTGTGCTCTTTAATCTCTCAGCAACACTGCCACCCCCGAGCTGGGCATGATCTTCCCAAAGGAATAAGGAACACTAGCAGACTTCACCCATAGCTAAGGATACAATTAAAATTCAGTCAAGCCAACATAGTGGGGTTTATCAGAATTACACAGGAAGTGGTTTACACTTAGCCAAATTCACATGAGACACAGTCAAGCCAACAGATGGGTTTATCAGGCTACTAGTCAATCCATCCTTCCAGTTGGGTTTATCAGGCTTCCAAGGAGGTGGAAAGACTGACTGCTAAGCTAGTGAGCTCAACTCCAGAGCTATGGACACCTACACCAGATTTGGCTTGACTTGTAAACATCTACACACCCAACACAAGGAAGAATTCCCTTCTCTGCTACACAATCCCTCAGGCTATGCCTTCCATTCCAGTGTTATTCAGGATGTGCAAAGAAGAAAACCAACCCCTCTAGATCTGTCTATGAGGTTCCTTCATACACTAGGTTTATCAAGCAAATATAGACTCCATTTCCATTCCTCAATCAGTTCAGATGCTAAACACTGTAATCTCAGTCATGGGAATTAACAAAAATGTAAGCAGAGCCAAGTAATACACATACACAGTAATTACGAATTTTGAGCATTGCCGATGCCAGACCAACTGCTGCAAAATACCAAAACAAAAACGTTTGCTGGTGTTTCAAAAAAAAGACAAAAAGGTCAGATTCAAGGCAATCATGTTCAGGAAAACAACTCGCAGACTGGAGAACACGTGAAAGAGAACAATTCTGAACAGGAAAATCAAAATCGTGAAAGGAAACAGATTGTCGAATAGGAGAAAATCGTGAAGGGTTCAGACTCAGAGTTGTTTTTTCTTCCTGACTCTTGTGTGAATGACCAATTGGTTTTCCCAGCATTGTTTTTCCATTCCCAATCAAGAGGGAAGGTGAAACGCTGCCACATGAAGGAAAAGTGGCAGTTTTTGGTGTTTTCTTTCCCAAGAAAATTTTAAAACATTTTTTCCAGAGATGGTGCTCTGCCCATTTCGAATTTCTCCCCACTTTTCCAATCCCCCACTCCCTCATCCTTAAAAAATCATGCCCCCATCTCATTTAGTTGCGTTGACATAGCCGACTGTGCGTTTTTAATTAAAAATTACAATTTTAACATAATGTCCATCTTTTTAATGTTTAGCTAGCATAAAATACCATCAGCTCAACCTTAATTGACGAAAAATAAACACTAAATCAATGGTGGGGCTTTTGCCTAGCTCCACACGATGATTATTTACATCATTCATTTAAATGCAACGGGGTCAAAACCAGGGTGTTACAGGTATGACCATATTAAAGCTTCATATTTTAGTTTCCTTTTATCTAGTTTTTTAAATTTTAATTATGTTACCTTTATATATATATATATCAGCTTTATTGTTGGTTTGAGTTTATCTAATTTTATAAATATTTATTAATTTCATGCGTATATGTGTTTCCTTAATAGAATGTGAGTCATGAATATGAGTTGAGTGTCGATGCCTTGGAGAGAATTTCCCATCACTTGGATGTATATAGATCAAATGAGATGAAAAGGCGTGAAGACACGTCAATAAGGATTGGAATTAAAAAAAAATGTTCAATGAGTTAACTTGTTCCAATGAAGGGTCATCTTCAACCATGGACAACACTAGTGGTGCATAGAATTATCGTGTTAATAAAGTAAGTGAAATAGTATTTTCATAAGACATTTTAATATCAAATTTTTGGTTTTAGATTTTGTAGGACCTTGATATGATATGTATACTTGTAGTATTAACACCAGTGCATATTACATAGATTTCTATAGAACATGAGAAACAAAATTTCCAAGAAGTACAGGAAACAATGACAATGTTCAATGGATTGAATGTGGAGACAATGGCATGTGAGATTAATCAAAATAGCTTTGTAAGTATATTACTTATCCTTTGTATGTTTTTTATTTCTCATGTATAAAAAGGTATACTTATTCTCCTTTGTGTCTCTTTATTTTATTAAAATTTAATAAAGTCATATATTTCATGTGGCATATAGGGCTTTACATAAGAGTGTTTTCAAAGTGATTTGTCATTAGAGGACACACCTCATATGCACATCACTCCTAATTCGATAATGAGTAATTTTTTTTTTGATGTTTTTTTTATTTTTATTCAAATGATGAAGTGTTAATATATAAGTATATTCCTTAGTGGTTGAACTTTATTATGTATTCACTAACATTTTTTTTCTTGCATAGGTAAATGCAGAAACTTCGGCTCCACAAGAAAAAAGCCATAAAACACCCAAAGCTTACACAAAAAAACCTAAGACAAGTTGGATTTAGAAAGAGAGTTTGTTGGTTGAGCCATATGCAATCCAACTATATTGCTAGGAAAAATCCTCTTAAAATAGCAATTATTCATGGAAACAATCAATGTAAAAAATATTATAACTATGTTAACTAAGGTTTTTATTGGATCTTTAAATTGTATTTTTTCTACAGTTAACTTTTAAATTTCAAAACTATGTGTTTGTAACTAACTAATCTCTTTCTTAAATTTTTTATTTATTATTAGTATTTGTCTATATATGAACCAATTTATTTTGCACATTCAAAATGTGAAATTATTTGAACATTTTATTTTTATTTATAATTATTTAGCATAGTAAAACTCATGTTTAAATTCATATGAGTCTTTTTAGTTTAAATTACTTGTTGTTTAATGTTATGTTTGGTTTTGTTTTTCTTTTTTATATGTAGTATACATACTACTGAAAAATAATAAAGATTAGTAAAAAATAAATATGTTGTTAGTTTTTTTATTTACATTTTATAATGTTGTTATTTTATTTATTTTTCTTATTTAATTTTATAAATATTCATAATTTGGATACACTATATCTTGGTAACTTATATGCATTAAAAGAGGCATTTAAAGTTTGATATAATTAGTTATAAAATGAAATCTTCAAAATTTAGAAGAAATTAAATATGAAAGATTTTGTATATCTTTTATTATAACTTTTTTTAATGTAGTCATTTATTTATGAGAAATGTTCACACATTAATATATTAAAAGTATTATGTGTAACATTGTTATGAAGGATTATTAATATTATATAAGTAAATGCTATTTTTAATAATAAAATCTTTGTTTAGTGATCAATTTATTAAGTCTAAATATATTAATGTGTCATAATTCTAAGTTTTAATTAATTTTAGTGGTACTATTTTTTTTGCAATCACTAAAACTACATGCAATTAATTTCCTTCATCTTTATTTTCAATTTTAAAGTTATTATTACTATTAATAAGAAACTATTTTATTTTGGATTTCCTCAATTATTATGATGATTTTTTTTCCATTCAAGAATGAGTTAATAAGCACATATACTCTATAGTTTTAGGGAGTTTATTTGTTTTCATTTTGATTCAATTGTTTTTCCAAATTCAAATTCAAGATATCTAAAATATCTTAAAATATAAATTTTAAATTTTAAAAATAAAGTTAATAATATATTCTAAATTTCCAACCGTTAAAGAGAAATTCAACTTCCAACAAAATTCTTGAAATAGTTACATGCTTTCAATTTAAACATCATATAGATAACAATGTTTTTGATTTGAAAGTTTCATTTCTTGAAAGATTTTATTCATGTAGAGAGCCACAAAAATTTAAAAGTAAATGAGAGAATAATCAATTATTCATTTCAAAAACCAGGTTTTTTATTTCATAAAACCATACAAAAGTCACTTCAATTTTGAATTGTGTCTACATAGAAGTATGAACAAAAATGCACTGCCACTTTGAAAGAGGAATCCTAACTAAATATTGTTTTATTTAGATTAGCTATATCTTATGGTCATTGGATTCAGTGATTTTTTGATTAATTTAGTGAGGAGAAATTTTAATCACAAAGACAAAGACATGTCATTATTAGAAAAATAAATATTTTCAACTTGTGTTAATTATATATTATCTAAAATTCCACTTAGAAATAATTATGTTATTTGAATTTTAGTAAGTTTGTGATTAAAACAAATTTACAAAGTGAATTTTAGTAAGTTTGCAATTAAAACAAATTCACAAAGAGTACATATTCACTTTTAAATGTTATTATAAACTTATAAATTATATATCTATTGGATTTAATGTTTTTAGAATAATTGGCTTAGTAGAAATCGTAATCACAAAGACAATGACCACCTCATGAATAAAAAATAAATTGTTTTGAATTGACAAAATAAATAGTTTGAAATGACAATTGTTGGTGTTAATTATATTATGTTCAAAATTGCATTTATGTTATTTGAGTAAGTTTGCAATTAAGGAAATAATGACTTACAAAGTATATATCCACTTTTAAATGATGTTATTAGAGAATTGTCTCACAATAAAATGTGGAATTGCAAATTGATTATAATATGGTGCAACAATAAACCAATGAAAATTTATCTCCATTATTCTGGTTTCAATGGCTTAATCAACTCATTCACTTAGTTAGAAAAACAACTTTGCCCACCCCTTACTACCAAGGAAGCTCACTAGTACCCTTATATTTCTTCCCCTCAAGGCCGTGTATTAATGAATGAAATGTCAAACCAATTAGTCAAATCGAATGTGGGTGGGCAAGTTTTATGAAGTGGGTTAAAGAGTTTCGTTGGCGGTCCTTGTAGCAACTCGATTGTGGTGGGAAATTGACATTGGAATCTCAAGTTCAAGAAAACTAGACTACATGTGGATTGATTAACATGCACCAAAGATGAATGTGAGGGGATTTTTCCTATGCATGCATATAAGGAGGAAGAGGATTGTATTTACTTGGAATTAGATGTGTTCCTAACTAGTGGTGCTTATAATATTTACATAAGAATTATTAAATTTCTTAAATTGACATTTCCAAGAATTAACTTTTATCTCTTAGTTTTGATCCAGGTAGTTGCAATTAAAAGGTCAAATTGGGCATGGTGGAAAATATATCTTAATTCTAATGAAAAACAAAGAATATGCCTTATTCTAATAAAAAAACAAAGAAATGTCGTTAAATTAAAAAATCAAGATTTACACTCCAAATTGAATTTTTAAACGAGTAAAATATTCAATATATGCATATAATATTTATAAACCACACTTATAGCACAATTATTAATAACTTGAAAAAACATATACAAACTATACATATTTTTAGATAATGAAAAGGATAAGTCTACTCATTCTACTTTTGAACTTTGCGGTAGGTTTGCATTATGCTTTTGACTACACAAATAGATTTACCACTCTAAAATACCTCATGGCATTCAAATTATGCAATTTCTATAGAGCTAATATACATGATTCTAAGATTTTTTATCAATCAAACTTTTGAAAATGTATAATATTTAGACTACACATAATGAAAATTCCAAAATACCCTATCACATCAATTAAAAAAACTACATTGTAAGCTTACGTTCAAATAAACACACAAATTTTAACTTTAATATTTAAAATGGCTAAAATAACAAACTATTTAATACAAAATCTAAACAACATTTTTGTTAAAAATGCTTTTTAAATCATAATCTTAAACATGTAAATCAAATTGCTTTCATTCTTTTTAATTTGTTTTTCATTTCCATGTATGGCTTTCATGCTTGAGAAGAGGTGGGTTCAATGTTTCTAAAATATGGTGTTTCGATATATACACTAGTGTATATACATCGGTGTAATGTATAGGTATATAAACCAATGCATATACCAGTATATACACTGATGTATATACTGATATATACATCGATGTATATACTAACTATATTGGTATATACTAAGGAAATTGGTATATACTTCGATGTATATATAGGTATATGCATTGGTGTATATGTTGGTATATACACTAATGTATGGTATATACATTGATTTATATATTCCAATATAGCCATCACCATAGCCTCCATAACATATTAAATTAATTCAAATATATATACCAATATATAGGCCCACATACTAAGATCAAAGAAGAAATATATCCATGAGAGACATGTGCCATCACAAGAGAAACTTAAAAGCATGAAACATACCTATTTTAAGATCACAAGATGAGGAAATAGTAGAAAAACCAAAATAAGCTCTATATCATATCAGCACATATCCCTCATAACAAGCTTTCCAATTAGCCAATAATTTTGTAATTCTGATCTTGTATGAGAAAGTTATGCCAATTTAAGTGAAGATGCCCAGAAATTTCTCTTCCACAAAGTTTCACACTTTTCTCCAAGAGTTGCAAAAATACTGAGAGAATTGATGATGAACAAATGAAATGTTTGATATTCTATTTATATAGGTTGTGGAGGAAAGTTATCACCTCAAACTGGGTGGACATGCAATTCAAAATTACAAATAATTAAATTCTCTTTTAATTGCTCGGCTGACCTAAAAAGGTGGGGTACACCAACTTCAAAAATTCATATCTCTTCAACTGTAAGGAGTTAGAAGATGCTCCACATATCAACAGAAATTTCTTGATGAAGAATATCTCCTTGTGATGAATTTATTTTCAAATCCATGGTCCAATACCCTTAGATTATTCAATATGTCCAGGACATCAAAGACCCCACATGTGAGGGTGCCAAAGACCATACCACCAACTACAAGAGTTTCAAAGTATTCTTCAACATATGAAGGAACGTCTGTGGGATCTACCTCAATCTACATCCCAATAGCCATATAACCACAAATAGGACCATACATCACCATGGTTCAAGACCCAAGACACCACATGCAATGGTTTCAAGGACTCTTTCAAAGATATCATATAATATTTAAACAATATACTTTCCATGGACCTCAATCCCATCACATAGGACTCCATCTCCAAGTGATGAGGGAATCATGACCAAAGATTCCATCATATCAAAGGATCCAACAATCATGGGCTTAAAAACCACCATATGTATGGATTCCAAGACAAAAATCATTTCCAAATACACCTTCAATGATCATATAGTGTCCAAGGGTCATCATGTCTCCATTTATGTGAGTGTCAAACATTATCATGCATAATGACCATCTCCAAGGGTTCCATGACCCTAATAAGGGCTACACGGGCATCAAGATATTCATCAAGGGTCCCAAGTCTTAATCAAGTCACTAATGACTACATCATCACCTTTAAGGGGACAAGGACCATTAATCCATCAAATGTGGGCCCAAGCGATTCTTTAGGGATTCTTCATTAAGCAAAGGACTTCATAGGCTTCTTCAACCACCTCAACCACACTAGGAGACCTCCAAGGATCAAGATCCATCATGACATCACTTATGGGATTGTTAGACCTTATCCTGGGGTTCCATGACCCCATTAAAACAAAAATGACCACTGAAAGGGTCATTTGGAATCTTACAACTTCTTCAACCCACCAAGGACACTTTTGTAGGGTACTGGGGCATAAGCAGAGATGATTTTAAGGGAAAATTTTAGCCCAATGGCGAATTTTAAGGGTTACCCAAAAAAAAGTGGGCGAATTTTTATATTAAAATGTTTTTATTTTATTTAATAAATTCGCCCATTTTTTATTTTATATATAGGTGCCCCAAGGTAAATCACATTCATCTCGAAAGAGGGAAAATTTGGAAAATGACTATTAGCCCACGCAAATACTGATTTTTGCTCACATTCACCCAAATTTTTCTGATTGGGAGGAGATATTTTCCCAAATTCTCCTGATTTTTTTCGATTGGGAGGAGAAATGAAGATGGTTCACCGGATTTATGGATAATAGGTTGAAAATTTGGTATTTCACCCAGTATTTATGGATAGTACAATTAAAAATTTGGTATTTTGTCAAGATTTATGAATATTTTGGTAAACTGGTCTTACTTCGACCTCGATTGGGGTAAATTGGACATAGTTCGTCCTAGATTTGGATTTGTAGACAGTTATTTGAGTAAAATGTGGAGATTTAATCAATTGGGGAAGTTTTTTTACTGGATTTGGTCCATATTTGAGGAAAACATGCATAAATTTAGTCAAGTGAGGATGTTTTTTACCTATATAATGGTGCAAGAGTCAGGCTCAACATCAAGCTTGATTTCTATTGCAAATCGGTCTTTAAAGTGGCTGAGTGGATTTGTGGAAAGTAATTTCACAAGGTTTCTTCTATCTGCAGGATTTTTACAGGTTAGCTTCTTGAATCTTCTTTAAATTATTTCTTTTATGGTTTATAGTAGAAGGTTGAAGCTGAATCAGCATGAAATTTTGCTAGTCTCAGACCATCACACGAAATTTTGCTAGTAATCATTAATTTCTTTAACAGGTGCACCTTCTGTTAACTTAGAAAATGTTCGACTAACAGAATTTCCCCCCCTGCTACTCATATTTGTTGAATCTGCAATACCAGCTGTATGGAATGTTCCACTTGGAATTGATCTTGTATGATGTCTCTTTCCTGATTGAATATGCCTTTAGAGCTTGAATTCATTCTCTTTTGTTTCAATTTGCTTTCTCAAGTTCTCCAAGTCAATGCCGCTGGGTTTAGTTACAGATGAGCCAGGATTGAAAGCATGTTTCTAGCCAATTGAACCATTGTGGTCAACAATAGTATTTTTATTACAGGATGACTGCCGAGGTGGACCCTCTCCAGACCCCATAGAAGTCACCCCACGGACTTGCACTACACTAGACATGGTTGTACAAAATGAAACTAACTTCTTTTGAACCATATCCATTTGCTTCTGCATCCCTGGGGTTTGTTGTGATGTTGTTGTAGCCATCTGTGAAGAAGCTGCAAGTGATTGGCTTGCTCCCACTTGTATTTTCCCTTGATGATCCATATTTCTCACTTCGATCTACTCTCCAGCTATGTTCCTCACCCTCACTTTCACTATCTCCATCAGAGAATCTAATCACAAGGTTATCATCTTTCTCTTCTATTTAATAGTAGGATGTAGATCTTGTAAACTGGATAAGGAGACATCATTTTCCTTACGGACACATAATGGAATTGATTGTGCACTAGAAACTTGTAGTTGTGTCCCATTTCCGTTGAACAAATTATTTGTGGAAATAAATTTCCAAGATGAGAGTGGGTGCAGCGGTGGCTGCTTTCTCTTCCTCTTCTTGTTGGGAATGGAAGCCATAGCCCTTGCTCTGAGTTCTTCAATGTCCATAGTGCCGAAATTGACTCCTGCACTGAAATTCTTCAACTTGGCAAGTAAAAAACGTAATTGGGGAGGTCAGACCCTCTCTTACTCTTACTGTCTGCTCTGCCCTGCCCTATCCTCTCGCCTCTGTCTTCGTTGGTCGTTTCTTTCATCCATTTACTAGTTGCCACGAGGTAGAAACAAGAAGCTTCGTGTCTTTGAGAGTTCCCCTGTCAAATACTTAATGTGTGGCAAGGGAAACACTGATTCCTAGTGGTTAATCCCTGGATCTTTCAATTTCTTCAAAATATGATATAAAGCCATAGGAACTGTTGAAAATTTTCCAATTTTTGTTTGATTTCTTTGTGAAAATATGATATTAAGCCATGAGAATTTATAGGTTTTTTTTCTCAATTTGTTTTGTTGAAAATGCATCATATAGTTCACTATAAGTCAATATACATGTACATGATTCTTTTAAAATCCCTAACCAAAGAGTTGATACACAAGATCTCATTTCCTACATAAGAAAAGAGAGGTAGCATGTCTACTTTGGCATCAATAGATCCTTCCTAAAAATGGCATTCCTAGCTGAATTGTGAATTGTTGGATCTGATGTAAATGTCGAAACTTCTCCTGGGTTGAATGAAGTTCTGTCTTAAGAAATTTTATTTCACAACATAGGCTCCATAAAAAAGAGATGCCTATCAATCTGATAACATTCCACCTTCCTCATCCCTCCAAGCACAACTCCTTTCTACTGAAGGAGAGAAATAGAAGGAACCCTTTATTAAGGGTTCAGTAGCATCCAAGCAGATAGTGCCAAGCATTTATGTTTAAAGAAGCAAAAGAAAGTGTATAAAGAGCTTTGAGACTTCCTGAAGAGACAAAAATCATCCTTTGATCTTGTAGGAGATGGTGTATTTGGAGATGAAGTACCCCTCTAGCTTGGTTTCGTAAAGATGCCAAAGTTGGCTAATTCTTTGTTTTGTAGAGCAAGCATCCAGTGCTAAAGTGTGTAGGTTGTTAAACAATAAGGATGTCTCTATCTTCTCCACATCAATCATCCAAGTAGTAGTAGGGTTTCCAATGCCACAAAACCCTAGTCTTCTTATATCACAAGAAACACAAGAACAAGTGCTCCCTTTGCTCCTCTATGGTTTCTCCAAAATCCTAGCTTCCATTGTCTTCTTAGGGAAAACCCCAACCCTAATTCCTTGCTTGCATCAACACAAGATCCCTAGTGCTCTAGACAAGATAGTAATGTACAATGATGAAGTACAATTGAAAGAGACAAGATCTCTCGATTTCTCACATCTCTAACATGATTATGAGATGAATGTAGCTCCACAAGATGAGAGTGCACCGGTCAAACAAATCCCTATTTCTGCTGAAAATCAGGGAAAAAACATGGAATAAAATCAAAACTAATTGAAATTACTTTTATGGAGCTCTTCAACTCCTCTTTTATGTACCGATTGATTCTTTGAAACCCTTTGTTCTTCCATGCTCTTTTTTACTTATAATACCTCATCCCAAATTTCTAAGTTAGCAATCCTCTCCCACTTTGGCCTTGGAACATATTCATGAGAGGAATTCTTGTTTTATATTATTTGTTTGAAGATAATATCACGAGGATCATAATGTCTAGATTCTGCTTTCCTTGAATTTAACCGATGTAAGAAAAATTCTAGGTATTGTATAGATTTCAACCTTTAATTTTGAAGGGTCATATATCTTTTGGAAGCATGAAAGTTCTTTGATGTCTGAAATGACAAAAATGCATGTTATCTACTACAAATCTTTGCCTTAACATATTCCATTGCGAAAATTCAAGGTGTGATGAAAGCTAGGAGATGGTAAGGTTCTTCCTCAAAACCATAGACTCTGATCACTATGTACTCTTCATATATAAACTAGTTACATATCCTTGTATCAAGGATAAATTATAACAACTTCTTATTCTTAGGAAACATTCTAGGTGGAAAAGAGTCATGGATAATGTTTTATGTAATATTCATTACCATGTTGGTAAACTCAGTATAATTGGCGTTGTTAGGTATTCTTAGAATTTGATTACTCCAATTATGTATTGGAACTGGGATACCATTTTCATATGTCATTTTCAACTTCAAACACTTGTAGTGTTCAAAGTTCCGATACTCTCTGTTGATTTTAGTTCTATAAATTTTGTGCTTCCAAAATTAAATAGAAAACTCATCTTAGTTTCATCTTGATGTGAGGAGCAGGGGTAGAACTACAGCTTGGTATGGAAATTGACTGTCCCAAAGCCACTTTAGCAGTCAAAAGGAGACTAGCATGTGAGAAAGTAAAGTACTGGGGATAGGTAGAATGATACATCATATTTGACTAATTTCATTTTGCAAGCGTAAGTCAAAAACAATTGCATTAGAATGAGAGTTTGTCATAACTCATGATATCTTTGCTGCAATCTATTTTGCACGCTCTTATTTTCTGTTTTTTCCTATCCTATTATTATCAGGAATATTTCTGTTCTCATGAGTTAAATTTTTCTCCTCTGCTCTTGATTTGTATACTTTTACAGTTAATTGATTATTTGCTTGAAAGTAGGCACAATATTGCATAATTGATCTTTGCTTGGAAAATTGCTGGGGACTAAAACATCTTCTTGTTATCAAGTGGAAGTATGCAGAAGAAAAGGTAATGGATTTACTTTTATCATTTTATCTACAGATAATCACAACTGAATATCTGATTAGCATATAGAGATTCAACTCTTCAATTTTTATTACTACTAAAGCCAATTTCATATACTTTCATCTTCATTGCCTATAGAACAATATCTCGTGAAAGAGATATCTTGGCTTTAAGATTCATTCCTACCTATCCTAATTGTTTCTTCCATGTTTTGTGTTTAAATTGGAACTATATGGCTTCTGAGAAGGCTGCTACATATTATTATCATGGGTTGATCTTGGATGAGGGTAGTGAAGAAAATGATCATGCAAAGGCAATAGAATGTTTTCATGCAGCAGAGAAGTTCTTGAAAGAAAGTAAAACAACTTGTATAAATTTATGCCTGGTAGCTCCTGTAACAAGGTTAGTAGTTTCAGTTCCTTAGCAATCTTATTTTTTGTATTCCTTTTGATGAATTGATCAATATGAAGTATTCTCTCAGTCATGTCTCTATATTAAATCTCCTTTAAAATTAGTGATCACTGCCTTACTGCTTCAAGGCTGCCATAGACAAAGATAGAGTTCCGAGAATACAATGTCATTCTCCAATAGTCGGAAATAAAGAGTTTAATATGCCTAACAATGTAATCTTCTGGCATTGAATGAAATATGAAAAATTCATAATATAACTAGGAGTCTAGGACAGACCTGAAACAGAACTGAATACATACTTTATTTCTTATAAGAACATAGTTCTTGTAAGTTGTAATATCTGAATATCAAATAGTGGCAACTTGTATCTATATTTCTAGTTTTATTTGTGTGTAAATAATTGTTTAGTACATTTAATATGAGTCACCTACAATGTAAGAATGTATGCAACGTATATATTATCAAAAGTATAACTGGTGCTTAGAACTGTTATGCTAAGAGCAATGAAAGCATCCCTCCTACTTTGTATTCTATAAATATAATCGTTGCTTCTACTTTGTAGTAATCCTTTATGGATTTATATCATTTACATTTGTTGCAAAACAATATGATTGCCATCAAAATACTACTCTTTATTATGCTTTTTGACAAAATCTTGATGGAAAGCGACCCTATTTTCTCTGTATATCTTGGATATTTTAGTATCCATTACTAGATGCTAATCATTAAGATTTATTATTTTCTCCGTGTTGGCTGCATTTGGTGGTGTTGTACATGTGAGCAATGCTGTCAAGTTCTGGATGGGAAATCAAGAAAGAAATTATATTAATTTCCATGAATGACCAAAAGAAAAGTTCAAATGGTATAGAAGAAGATGATAAAGTTGGGAATTGATATATTGTCAAAGTAAAATGATTCTTTGGTGTAAAATTGATATTTCTAATTTCATTCATTTCTAAATGATATAATCTTTGAGAGAAATTGTTTTTTTTCCAAAGAAAAATTCTGTAATTTTATTTATAAGAAAACAAAATTGCATGCTGAATATATGCCCTGGGCATATTTAGACCATAGAGGTATCTTTTACAAATACATACTATGTGTAGATAGGAACAACATAACTGATCTGAATCATAGGTTCAGCAAAACACAAACATATACCAGATTCTGCCCTAAAAAATAGAAATTAAACACTCTTCGTTAACTGTCTATGAGCGCCATGGTGAAGATATCAGATAGAAATATGAACTGAAAATTGCTATAGCTGATATGAGTGATATGAGTGATGATATAGAGTAAATATGCAATCTAAAAGTGCCCTTCCATAAGAATCCTGTAAAGTTGGACTGAAAACTAAAATCTGAAACTGCAAATGGCTGATATGACTGATGACATAGAGTTAAGATGTTATCTAAACTTTCCCTTCTATAAAAGGCTTGTGAAAATATTCAAAATGACCATCATTGTTTTGTTCTGATATATGCCACTGTCCTAGTGCCAGCTGAATACATTCCTTAGAAAGGATATCAACATCCCTGTTTCTTTCCCTATAAACATAATGACATGAAAAAATAAGAAACCAGGTTTTATATTTTGAACATCTGCTACTGTCTTAGTGCGAGCTAAATATATTCCTTAGAAAGGATATCAACATCCCCGTTTCTTTCCCTATAAACATAATGAAATGAAAAAATAAGAAACCAGGTTTTATATTTTGAACATCTTCTAGTAAAGGAGCAAGCTGAGTGTTGTGTAACCTCTGGACCTCATTGACTAGTTTGACTTTGACTAGCATAGAATCACCAAAGATTTGGATTTCCCAACATCCTTTTTCTAGTGCAACAACGAGAAGAATAATGACATGAGTTTTGCATAATTATTTGGTCCGTTGCCCAGGCCAGCTTTTAGCTTGTAGGAAATGGAAAATGAAAATTTAAGAGTGTTACCTCCACCGAATATAGGTGGATTTCCTTCTGAAGCTCCTTCAAAGAAACCCCATGGGATTTGTGCATTTATGGATTCATTTCTTATAATTCTGACCGTTCCCCCATATTTTTCTTGAGTAAAATGGGAAAGAATTCCCCAGCCTTGTGTGGAAACTAGTTCAGGGATAAGGACCTTTCCATGGAAAAGTTACTAGTTTCGTGCCAACCAAATACCCCAGCAGATTATCAGTGGAAGAGCTCTGGACGAGGAGAAAGCCCCATCCTGACTCCAAGTTTGGAAACTTCCTCAATATTGTCACCCTGCCATAGAAAGTCCATACCAGCTAGTGAGCTACATTCTTGCCAAACCTTTCTAGTAAAGGGACAGTTAACAAAGAGATGAAGAATATTTGTTGAATCATTCTGGAAAAGGCTACACCTTCTTGGTCCTTAAAAACTTCTTTTTTGCAGAATATCCCAGGTTGGTACCTTATTTTCTAAGATGCACCACACCTTTCTAGTAAAGGGACAGTTAACAAAGAGATGAAGAATATTTGTTGAATCATTCTAGAAAAGGCTACACCTTCCTAGTCCTTAGAAACTTCTTTTTTGCAGAATATCCTAGGTTGGTACCTTATTTTCTAAGATGCACCACATATAAGTTTTGATTTCGAGGGGCATTTTAGCTTCCATAGTCGCTTCCACCACCATTTAGGATCCCTTTTTAACTGGGTGGCAATGAGCTGCAAGTAACCTTTCTTGGGAGAGTATGAACCATGAGCATGAACATCCCAAATTAAATCATCATCACTATCTAAAATTCTGATATGGGCTCTCCTTAAAGCCTAAATATAGTTATTCCATTCTCTTGCAAGATTACCTGCCAGATCAAGCTGGTCAACCTCAATCCAACCTTGGTTCCATAAAGTTGTTCAGTTTGGGTCTGCTAGTTGAGAAGGATGAAATAAACCTCCGTCTTTTAACAGAGAGGTTAGATCCTCTGAAAGAAGATGATTTATGCCACTGTTTGGCCAAGGATCTTCCCCCAACTTACAGTTTTACCCATTGCTAATCTTTCAGGCTAGGTGATTTCCAATGAGGTCGAAAGCATTTAGCGCTGCTTTCCAAATATTTGATATGTTGAGCTATTTCGTGTTTGGAATTATGATCCAGTTGATTAGGATTGGGAGAAATTGTTATAGTCACTTTCCGTCATGTTTGTTTTCCTAGTTTTTAGTGACAATCTTGGTGTTGTAAACTGGATGGACAATATCTATGAGCATCAGATCCGGCTTACGAACAGGTCCTGGATTCACTGGCCATGGTTGCACGTCACACTCATGTGCAACTATTGGAAGCACTTGGTAAATGGAGAGAGAGGTGATGTATATTCCTTATTGAGAAGAAATACCTTTCAAGTCTTTTTTAAGCTGCTGGAAAATTTCGTCTTGTAATCACATAAAAATATTTACATACAGAAAAGCAGAAATTGAATAGATTTCAATTCTTACCATTCTTCTTTCACAATTTTAAGTCCATCCTTCTATAATTATCTATATCCAAGCAGTGTAGAATAGATAATAGTTTAATTTGTAATACATGCCTTATTAAGGTGGATTACTATGATCCTATATTTTGATTTATCTGTGAAATTGTTCCTCGGTGCTAGATGCGGTTTCAGTGCTCATGCTTATTCTGATTGTCAAAATATATAGAAAGCAAGGAAATAACAGATGAGCTGAAATTCAACAATTGAATATATGTCAAGGCAGAGTGCATATCTAAGCTAATGACATTGATTCATAACTAATAATTATATAGTAAATCTGAAATAGCTATTCAGTAAAGATGGTTGAGTTAGCAAATGGATTACGCCAAGGTCAAGCATATATGTGTTTTCGACTAAAAAGATCTTTTATTTTATCTGTATAGTATTTGAGTAATTAGGTTTAATCAACATATATTTGATATTAAAAAAACTGAATTTCTCTTTCATGATATCAATATACTATCAAGCTAGCATGTGTATTTTCCTTTGTAATTGATAGTCTATTGGTGATTTGTTATAAGCTCAGTCTGCAAAGGATTCTGGTTCTATTTTGCAAGACCATCGAGTTCTAATTTTGTTAGTGCATAATTTCTCTATAATTTTGATTCACTCTGTCATTGTCAGCTGGTTTGGGCATTAATTTGTGTTTCTCTTATATTATGATATCTATTGATCTTGCTATTTTTTGAGTTTGTGCTCATGCCAATCTTGCAAAATTGCACTACCTTCAAGTTTTGTTTTAACTAGAAACATTTTATATAGTCTTAAATAATACCACGATACATTTCTAGACATCAGCGTTGCCTTTGACCGGTCCATGTAGTTTTTATAGTGAAGTAGGAAAGGGAATAAACTCATAGAATTAACTATCAATGGGAGAGGTGGTTCACAAAGGTGATTATGTTATTTTTAAAATAAGGATCAACAAATGAGGGAGATAGAATTATTATGATGGTATGTTATTAATCAATTTCCTCAAAAGCTCCATTGTATGATCTTTAAACTTGGTAGATTTTTTTTTTTTGCGTTAGAATATTTTTCTAAGTTATAGTTTGAAGGAGTTTCTTGAGGTAATGTAAAGTTCAATAATATTAGGGAAAATGTTCTATAATAGGGAATCTTGTGAATCCATATTGCCAAATTTTATAAAATAACCCTAACTTAAACAACATTAATTTTACAAGAGTTTGTGTGGGTGTGGGGGCTTACAATGGAGTTCAAAACCAATCAACAACATGAAAAACGTGAACCTAATGGTTGTATATCAAATTCCATAGTTGATAACATCACCGAAAAATCATCGATTTTCCTTGAAAAAGTTGTCGATTTCCTGAAAAATTGCGATTTTTTTGGCCTGCCGATTTTTTCGGCTGAAAAAATCATGATTTTTGGGAAAAATCGGACATTTGGAGTTTTTGAAAAATCGCCATGCATTTTTGAAAACATAGATTTTGCTAATAAAAATTTGACTAGTTTTGTACAAAAAATATTGAAGTCAATAATAGTAAATGGTAGTGTTAAATTCTGAATGTAAAAGTGACATTCTCCTTATATTTTATTTTCCATCATTTCTCATTTTTTATTTTCTAAATAAAATATAAGGAGAAAGGATGGAAAATAAAATATAAGGAGAATGTCACTTTTACTTAATTTTTTAACATTACCATTAATTGTTTCAGGATGTTTGAGAGTGGTTCCAACCTCATTAGACTTCATATGCAAAAAGTAGAATTTTATATCCGATTCAAAATTCAACTGACTTAATAGTTTTCAAGATTTCAGGATTACAAAGTTTCCACTAGATTCTATCATGTATCATGTATGAGGGTAAGGGATTCAAATTTAATCAAGCACATCATAATTGCTTTGTACCTTGATGTCGGTGGTGTTGATGCCTGATTGTTATAGTTGATTGAACTTCTCTATCATGACCTTAATAAAAATGCACCCTTCATTTAAGCAAAATCACTTATTAAGCATGGAAAGATTTTTCTACCTTATTTTAACACCTAGATTATGAAGTTTTATTGTAAGCTGTTGACTAATGTCCTTGGAGGATCAACTTCGAGATTTGAGGTAGAGGCAAGGGCCCCACATTTCTGTTGGACCATTAAGAGATGAGATAACAAGTGGAGTCCCCACTTGCCCTGAATCTAGTTAGTACAATTGCGTTTTACACCTTCTAGTTGTGATTCGTGAGTCTCCATGTTCTATTGTTGATAATGTGATTCATGTTATTTAACTAATGTTGTTGTTCCTCTATTTTTACAATATTTTATAAATCAGTGAAAGGTTCGCAAATATTTTACAATATGTTATAAATTAGTGAAAAAATTGCCAATATTTAACAACATTATATAATAAAATGAAAGATTCACTAGGATTTTACAACATTATATAATAAAAAGAAAGATTTGCCAAATTTTTTATATATACATATTATATTATTGATAAAATCACCTTCAAATTTTCCTATATATCGGAGATATTCTCCCATTATTTATACATATAAATATAGGGGTGGTTCTTAAAATCATCCCTGGGCATAAGTTGTGGTACTGGGGAACAAAATAAACAACTAGGGAACCATAAAACATCTTTGGAGTACTTAAACACTCTACAAGGTGTTCAGGGATTTTTTCATTGTCCCAAGGGCTCCAAGGGATTCACACTTGGGCTTGGACAAGATCAAAAGGTCTCCTTATACACTAGAACTTACTTAGGAGCTGCTCAAGGGGCACCAAGACACGTTGGTATCAATGACTATACACTGTTGGCATCAATGACTATACACTGTTGGCATCAATGACAACTTAATCAACAGTCTCCCCCTTTGTCATTGATGACAACACCATAACTCTTCTTCATAACACACTCCCCTTATTCACAACTTCTCTCCCCCTTTGGAATCAACGACAAAGGGAACATTCTTTGACCATACTGATCCCCCTCAGGGCATGCTCCCCCTCAAGACATGCTCCCCCTATCATCAAATTTCTCTTCCTTTCCAACTTTTCTTCCTGTTTGCATTAATGGCAGTAAGATCTTCTCTTGGAAATATTGCTTCTCTTATCATTGATGCTACTTTGGCGGACTTTTATTCTATCACATGAACACTGTTGGAACCAACTACAATACTCAAATTTGATAATCAGGTACATATATCCTTTTACACATTCTTCATATCACAGGTTGATAGTATTCAAAACAATATTTAATTTTTCCCAAGATTTTCATCATTTTTGTCTTGATCAATGGTGCAATCTACTCACTTCTTTCTCCATACTTTAGTAGGTTGATGGTTGTTCATATCATTCGATTGAACTTGCTTTCTTCTCCAAACTTTAACTGGTCCATGCATTCTGCAATGTTTTGTGAAATGATCATAATGATAACAATTGTAACACTGAATGAAAAACCCATCTTGATTTCTTCTTGGTGTGATATTTTTATGATCTCTGCAATATATGGATTTGTGACCATAGTTATTGCACTTGTACCAGTATCCATTAAACATCATAGGATATCTCTGAGTTGTAGCTTCTCTTGGTTCTTTTTGATCATGTAATATTTTAAGAATAGGTGTATAACCGTTAGTCTTTTCTTCCTCTTCCATAGAGTCTTCATTGTTATTGTCGATCTTCACATTTCTCTTTAACTAAGCAGTTGGTTTGTCCAGGTATTCCTTCAGAGAGGGGATATTCAATTCTTGCTTTTGACATATTTATGTTATTTCTTAGAGTTGTCTCATTAGATCTTATTCTATTTTCTTGACTTCGTCTACCTGTTTGTTCAAATCAAGGATACTTTCTTCCATCTATCCTTTCGAATTCTGATCATCCTCATGGGATTGTCGCAATTGACCTTTGAGTGCATGATTCTTATTTTTGAGTTCTGAGAGGTCCTTTTCAAGTTCAAAGTTTGTCAAACATACCTTCCATAAGTCTACCTTCATCTTCTCTTCCAATATTTATTTAGTCTTGTAGGTACCTATCTCACTGTCTTCATCTTGTAGCTTGCGGATTAACTCTTTTTCTTTATCTTCTAGCAGTATTCTAAGCTTGACAATTTCTTCTGATTACTTTTCAATTTATGTGGCTAACTTCTCAAGTTTTTCTTTCAAATATTTGGATATGGCTTCTTTGATTCTGGTAGCTTCTTCAACTTGGAGTTTCAGATTAATTATGGTATGTCTGGCCTTCTCAGATTCTTCTTAATTCCTCTTCTCAACTTTGTCCAATTGATCTTGCAATACCTGGTTCTGTTCACACAAAAAACTACATTTTAAACTTACTTTCAAATAAACACACAAATTTTAACTTTTAATATTTAAAATGGCTAAAATAATAAACTATTTAATACAAAATATAAACAACATTTTTATTAAAAATGATTTTTAAATCATAATCTTAAACATGTAAATCAAATTGCTTTCATTCTTTTAATTTGTTTTTCATTTTCATGTATGTCTTTAATGCTTGAGAAGAGGTGGGTTTAATGTTTCTAAAATATGGTGTTTCGATATATACACTAGTGTATATACATCAATGTAGTGTATAGGTATACACATCGGTGCATATACCGGTATATACATCAGTGTATATACTAATGATATTGGTATATACTTTGACGTATATACATGTATATGCACTGGGGTATCTGTTGGTACATACACTAGTGTATGGTATATACATCGATGTATATACCGGTATATATACAAATGACATTGTTATATGTTACCAGTGTACTAGTATATACCAGTGTAGTGTATCGGTATATACATCGGTGTATATACAAGTATATACATAAGTGTATATACAAGTATATACACCAGTAAATATACTAAGGACATTGGTATATACTTCTATTTATATACCGGTATATATGTCAGTATATACACTAGTGTATGGTATATACACCGGTGTATATACTGGTATATACACCAATGTATATACAAATGACATTGGTATATGTTATAAGTGGATGTTACTGCTATATGTTATCGATATATACACTAGCATATATACCGATGTAGTGTGTCATATACACACATATACCAGTGTAGTGTATCGGTGTAGTGTATCGATATATACGCCAGTGTATATACTGGTATATACACTGGTGTATATACCAGTATACACACCGATGTATATACTGAATACATTGGTATATACTTTGATGTATACCAGTATATACACAATTGTATATACCGGATATACACCAGTGTATATACACTGATGTATATGTGGGTATATACATTGGTGTATGGTATACCAGTATATACACCGACCGAGGTATACCAATGACATTGTCATATCTTACGAGTGTATGTATATGCACTGATTTATATACCGTTATATACACCGATGTATATACCAATGACATAGGTATATTACTACCGGTATATACACTGGTACACAAGGATATAAACATGTGTATATACTGGTATATACATCGATGTGTATACTAAGGACATTGGTATATACCGAAAATATTGGTATATGCACTAGAGTATATACCAATGACATTGCTACCATTGTATTATTATACCAATATATAACGGTATATACTAGTATATATTGGTGTTACCATTGTACTAGTATATACTGATACATACACCGGTAAATATACTAAGGACATTGGTATATACTTCGGTGTATATACCACTATATATACATCGATGTATATATACTATTGATATATACACCAGTGTATATACACTGATGTATATACCATAATGTATATGTTACTGGTATATACATCAGGGTATATAAACTGGTGCATATAGCATACACTAGTGTATATACCGGTATACACCAATGGATATACCATACATTGGAGTAAATACCAATGTCTTTAGTATATACATCAATGTATACACTAGTAACATATACATTATGCTATATACACCGGTGTATATACCAGTATATACATTTCGGTATATACCAATGTCCTTAGTATATTCACTAGTGTATATACTGGTATATACACTGGTGTATATATCAGTACACTACACTAACACACTATATCGGTCACTGGTGTATATACTGGTAACATATACAGGTAACATCCACTCATAACATATACCAATGTCATTGGTCTATACATTGGTGTATATACCAGTATATAAACCGATGCATATACTATACACTAGTGAGTATACTGCCATATACACCAGTGCATATGCATCGATGTATATACCGTTACACTACACCGATATATACACTGGTGTATATATTGGTATATACTAGTACACTGGTAACATATAACAATCTCATTGGTATATATACCGGTATATACATCGGTGTATATACCATACACTAGTGTATATACCAACATATAAACTGATGTATATACCCGTATATACATTGAAGTATATACCAATGTCCTTAGTATACACACTAGTGTATATAACGGTACACTGCATTGGTATATGCAGTGGTGTATATACTGTTATATACCAGTACACTCGTACATGGCAAGTAATAAGCACCCCGCAATAGACTAATTAAGTCTGTTACAGGGGCTCTGACATCTTATCAAATTCCCATGCATCCAATTTCTCGGCAAGAACTTGTTGGCTACATTTTAAAACATGACATATACCGAGAAACATGACATGATATAATAAAACATGACATATACCGAGAAACATGACATGATATACATATACTAAGAAACATGCATATCATGCATGCATGATATGTATAGCACCTGGCCAATCCAATCGTAACATCACCTTCGATGTTTTGAAATTTAAAATTCTCCTACTTCAATGTTTTGAAATTTCAATGCCCGCGCTCAAGGAAAACTGGTGGGTTGGGTCGTGGCTTCTTCCATACAAGGAAATAGATCTCCACCACACACGAAGGGGTTATGCTAGATCTGACTTAAATTTATATTCATATGAATCTGATGGTGTTTGTTACAAGAATGAACCGTATTTTTCAACCATCTACTGGATTGGTCTAAATTTGAATATACCATTAGGCCATCCTATACACCCTGGAAGGGAATTGTCTGTCGAAACAGAGTATTCATCATCTTCCAATAGATAGGTGACTACTTCAATCAACATAATTCTCACAATCAAATCCTAAAGAGAATCATTTTCTAGACTCATGCAAGATTACTGTAGTTTCGTTTCTCTCGGCTAATAGATCATTGACCAAGCTTTGTAAAAATTATCCTAAACATCTTGGTGATTGGCTGCAAATTTAGTCAAAGTAAAGGAGAGAAATATAGATATTTTTGGTGATTTTAAGTTTTTCTTAAATTCGATATATTGGGGTCCACTTTCCCAGAATTTCTTGTACTCTCAAAATTTATAAGATTTTTTGCTTGATTCTTTATTCTTTTCATTTATTTCTATATTCCTTCCTTTTCCACTACAATATTGGTATCGTGTTCTAGGAATATAGGTAAGATATTTAATTGTGCTCTCCATTTTGATATGGAAGAATTGGTAGGAATTTAAAATTATAAATTTTTATTGTACATATAGCTGAAGATTCTTGAAGTTTGTTTGAACACTGAAAACTATATGTCCAAACCGTTTAAGATTTTCAATAATTGAGACTTTTTAATTTATTTATGAAATTAGACTATGTTTACATAAATTGATTTGATATTAAATTTGAACCAGAACCCCAAACCTTTTTGCGAATTTTTATGTTTATTAAAAGGTAAATATTAGTTTTTTTATTTTATATATAGTAGATTTAAAGAAGATTTCAATCAAGTTTGGGATTTATTTTTGCTCAAAGTTAAATATTAATACTTTGAATTTGTTTGCTTCCTTGAAGCTTAGCCATTGATTAAACCATTTGATTTTAAATTGGTATCAATGTGGGGTGGATGATTTATTTAAATAGAGGCGAGAAACAACAAACATAATAAATAACTACATCATATGTTTTTTTATTATTATTCTTACACAAACCACCCAACCACGAAAAATGGAACCCACACCCAACAGAAGGAGCAGAAGCAGAAATACATCTGCCCTGGTGCAGGTTATTCGTTGTTGAATGGCAGCGAAATGATTCTGTTGGTTGGCTCATATTCCCTGGTGCAGTGAACAACAACAAAACCGCATCCATTAGTTGGATCAGCTGCGTCCAGCACCTCACATTTGTTGGCTGAGCAGGCACATCCACAGTTATTTTGAATATGGGCTGGGGACAAATTTTGAATTAGCATGGCGCTTTCATTCAATTCAAAATTAAAACGAAAATGACATGAATGCACAGTGTATACTGTATTTTCCATATTTTTCATCTATGGCATATGGATTCATATAACACAGAATTGACATGGCATGTGAAGGATATGGAATGGAATCCATTCATATGTTGATAGATGAAGGGAGAAGAAGTATAATTCCTGAAATACCTTACCGAAAAAAGGAAGATGCACATAGGATATTGATATGTCAGAGCCTCTGCATCAGCATTAAACAGTGTGTTGCGGGGTGTATATTGGTTGTTGATTGTTGATAGCACTGGCCATAATGTTCTCATTGTGCAGATATGGTTGAGGGTACGTCAGAGCCCCCATAGAGGCATTAATTGCTCTGTTATGGGATACATATTGGTTGTCATTGTTGATAACCATGCACCACTAACTATTGTTTTGGGCGAATATAAAAGATATACAATACCGAATTATTCCAGTTATCCTCTTTTTTGACCAAATGGTTGTAGATACGATTGTCGAGGAGAAAGTGATTCATGAGTATTGGGAGAATAAGATTCGTGAACTAATGGGGTTGGATAATTTTGTCATGTTGTGGGTAGTTTCTTTGTAAATAACACACCATTTAGTCTTTGTGTTCTTCAACGCCTATTAACATGATTTAGTCTCATGCATTTTAAAGCGTGTTCTAAATTTTTGGAGAAATCCAACAATGAAAATTTGTATGAACATATCATCGTCGATTATAAAGGGGATTTGGATAACTATATCAATGTTAATCCAACACATTAAACTCGATAATGTTCAAGATGTGAATCTAACACATTTCATGGTATTTAACCTATTCACACTAAAAATAATATGATAGTTAACCCTATTAATTACAAACCAAGGGATATTGCATAAAATAAAATGTACATGCTTAATGATAAACCCTTGCAACCAATTAGACCTTGGTACAAGGGTTTTAAGGATATATTTTTGTTTACTATTCAATTTAGACGTTTGATGGGTATCTTATAAAATTGAATATTTGTTTTGTGTTGTTTATTTGGTTATGAGGTTACTCTTGAAAATGATTCTTCTTAATTCATTGTTTCACTTTATTTAGGTGTGACATTATTATATCATGTGTTTCTTATGCTTAATTAATTATTTTGTTCATAACATTATAAGGATCAAATGAAACCATCATATGCCATTGTACTTACCATTGGAATCCATATTGTATTGTAATTGATATGCAATTGTCATTATTTTTATGGAATTCTTATAATTATACTGGTATCTTAAATAAATAATCATCACTTAATTTCAAATCCTTGAGTACTTATGTATGTGACTATGATTACATGAAATTGTCACTTGAATTGTCCATTGGAGTCTTTGTGGAAATGGTATTTATGCCCTCTTATCATTTATTCTTGTTGTTTAGGTATATTGATAGGTCACATACAATTAAAATGCACTATAGAATATAGATAATGAAGATTCATATTCAAAATTATATACATAATTTCAAATATAATATAGTAACAATAACACTAAGAAAAAAAAACTTGTCTTGTAAGATATACTAATTGTGTTAACTGTAAATTTGATAAGAATTCTATATAAATTTGATACTATCTGAAAATAGACAAATATAGAATCATTACTCGATTATAACATCTTTACTTCAAATTGTACCAAAATTGATATACACCAACCATTTGAGAAATAATTATATGCTAGATCAATGGCATATGCAGGTCCAATTTACATCAACACCATGTCTTTCACAAATATGTTCAAGTTGCAAGAGTGATGCCCTCATCCTAGGAAAAAAGTTAAGTGTATAGTAAAAAAGGTGACATTGATATGCAATAGAGCTAGAGATCTTATTATGTATATTATGAATAAATTGTTCATGTTTCTCAATCTCAGCAGAAACCCAAGTAAATTTAGAAACTCTGCATCAACAAAACATTGTAGTATTAACAATTAAATATACTTATTACAATCAATGTATATGATTAAATAAATTACTAGAACAAAATATTTAAAAGTAATACACATACCTATTGATATTATTATCTCTTGTCATGCTCTCTCCAAAATCAAATCTGCAACCGGATTCGTGACACATGCAACACCAATTCACATCAACGACAAAAAAAATAGTGCCTTTTCCCTTGTAGCCATTCATCATCCATTTTCCTTTCTAACCAATCTCTCCTTATCCTTCTATTGGCCTCTCTTTGACACACATGCTCAAATTGGTTGATTGTTTCCTTAATCATTATAAAAAATAAAAGCATGTCATCAAATAGGTGGCATTCATAACCATTTTTGTTTGGAATCTTATTCTGGAAGCAGGAGATGAAATATTTTTGTTTCCTTACGTCTTCGAGAGCATAGATAAATTTTGAAACATTCACATTATCCATAACTGTAAAGAAAAAACAATAATTTATGTTTTAGTCTATATAAAATATTTTAGCATCCCCACACATAAGTCATGAAAATAATCAATACAAGTAATGTTTGAATAAATCATGATTAATACATAACCACATATAATTAGAGAGTTTGATTTGAATAATTTAGAACAAATGTTAAAAAAAAAGAATAAATTACAACATCAACCACTTTTAAACTCGATAATGCTCAAGATATGAATCTAACACATTTGATGGTGTTTAACCTATTCACATGAAAAATAATATCATAGCTAGCCTTGTTTTTATAAATACAAATTAGAAATTTCAAAGTGAATACAATGAATATTTTCAATACCAAATAAAATGGCATTTCTTTCATAACATAAATACATAAATAAAACTTGTGGGAATCAATGTTAGTTCAAGAAATTGGTAGATAAAAAGTTGGATTAAGTAGCAAAGGAATGGTATGTATTGAAAAAAAACTGGAAAATATAGCCTTTCAATATATCCTAAGTAAATATAATGAACGTCAATCATCAACCCATTTTATTGAACATATTGTGTTTCCCTATTATATATGTTTATCTCATGAGCTTCACACATGTATTATAAGTTGGCCCCACTTCATATAGAGGAGCCAAAAGAAAACATCAAATCTAAAATTCACATGTTCTAAATCATTAGATAATAAAAAATATATTTGACCTCACAATATGAAAAGAACATGCACTACTACACTATGCAACCATACATTTGGTAACTATCAATATATTGAGAAAATAAATAATGTTTAGGACATAATAAAGCCTTGTTTAGGACATAATTGATTTTTAATTTGAAAAGAAAAATTGGGATGCCATAATGTTTAGGAAAGTAATATCGTGATGTAATTTTTAATTTGAAAAGAAAAAGTGGGAAGGAGGATCCGCAATCCGCAATTTGATTGCGGAAAGGACTGTTGCAGCCACAAGTTTGTGGAAGTTTGTTATTTTTTGAAAACTAAGAATTGCAAACCCACAATTCACAATTGCAGAAAGACTGTTGTGGAAAGGAAATTGCAAAAGGGATGTTTGTGGAAATAGAGTTGCGAAACCAGAGATGTCGAAATAGATTTGTGGAAGTCTGTATTGTGGAAACAGCCTTGTAGGATTGAGCTTGCGGAAGAAGACTTAATCAATGAAGTTTGTTGATTAGTTTTCGACTGCAGAAAGGTTGTTGCAGAAAGATAAATGTGGAAGCAATTTTCAAGAAGAGTCAAAGTGCATATCCACAACCTGCAATTGCGGAAGGAATGAGTTATCGCAAAGTGTGGAAAGGTCGTTGCGAAAAGGTAAATGGAAAAAAGGCAATGTGGAAAAAATATGTTGTGGAAAGGATGTTGACTGACTACGTTTAGAATGGTTTTGGTTGCTTATATGTATTCATTATTGGGAAGGAAGATCCACAATTTGATTGCGGTAAGGACTGTTGCGGCTGCAAGTTTGCGGAAGTCTGTTAGTTTTTTAAATCTAAGAATTGAAAACCCGTAATATGCAATCCGCAATTATGGAAGTGACTATTGTAGAAAGGAAATTATGGAAGGGAGATTTGCGAAAATAGAGTTGTGAAACTAGAATTATGGAAATAGATTTGTGGAATTATGTATTGCAGAAACAACCTTGCAGGATTGAGCTTGAAGAAGAAGACCTAATCAATGAAGTTTGTCGATTAGTTTCCAATTTCAGAAAGGTCATTGCGGAAAGATAAATGCAAAAGCGATTTTCGAGAAGATTCAAAGTGCACATTTGCAATCTGCAATCTGCAATCGCATAAGGAATGAGTTACCGCAAAGTGTGGAAAGGTTGTTGTAGAAAGGTAAATGCAGAAAAGGCAATGCAGAAAAAATATTTTACGGAATGGACGTTGCAGAAAGGAAACTACGGAAGGTCGCGGCTAATAAATTAAATAGAGTTAAAAACGACAAACAAAGAAGTAATTTCGCTCCTCCAATTGACAGATGGAGTCATTACATATAATTTAAGGGACTTTTATGGGTCATGTTACGACTAGATTACATGAGAAAAAAACATTGTGGGCGGAATAATAATATTAGGGTTAACCATTCATTGTATTCTCTACTGTTGGAAAAGTAGAAATCCATTCCTGTTGATTATTGCACAACTTATGGAGCTTGGACGTGAGCCCATGGGTGAATTTTCTCTTGCTTGGACTTGCATGCAATCCTATGTGCATTGATTTTACTGAGGTATGTTGTTGAATTTTTTATGTGTTGAGCAATTATGAATGCAAATTGTTATTCGGTAATGTATGGTCCATTTATTGGGCGGAAGGAATGGCTCTTACACATTTTCCCTTTCTCCACATTCTCTTATATTAATCCTTTATTCATTAATTAACATACTCTTTTGATGAATGATAACTCTGCTACAACATAATAGGATTATGTTTATGAATACACCTTAGTTTTATACTCTATTACAAAAATAAAAACTATGTTTAATTGTTTTCGATATATTTTATTGTTTTTCGATCTATTAGATGTCCGATATATAGATTAAACAAAAGGTGATAAGTGATTATTTTTCCTAAATACGTGATAATAAAGAATGAAACTGAAACAATATAACAAGGAAAGCTCAAAAGAATACCTGATAACTACAATATAGCTAGGATGCGCTGGAAAGTATTACCTGAGAATACTAGCATATGCAAAGTGATGGTAGGATTAAGAATCCCAATAATGAATACATATAGGCAGCCAAAATTGATCTAAACATAGTCGGGCAAAGGTTAGTTAGTATACCTTACATTCAATGCAGGTTAGTCGGTCAAAGGTTGGCATGAATGCAGGCATCAATACTTTGATGTCTTCAATTCCTAATTTGACATCAAATCTCATCTATATGTATGTCCACGTTGAGAGAAGTACCTAGATATTGAATTATTAATCCAGACGACATACTCCACTGGCTATCGCAGGTTGTCCAGATGCTTTGTGGATCTCCACTTCCTATTAACGGTAGCCACACGCATTAATCTTTTGGTTACACATGGCAAGTTTTCATTTGTTCTCAACAGATCGACGAAAATGCTAGATGAACATCCCCCCTAAAAACACCTTCAGCGTAATAATAAATGTTGAAAAAAATCATTGACTTATTATACATAGAGTTCAAAACATTCATTAGTGTTTCCATGGTTCATGCATTTTGAATTGTTTTTGAATTGTTGTGATAGTCAACTAATCACAAAAAATGTATGTCTCTTCCCAAAGAAAGAAAAAACTAATGAATTTTGGTGAATCTAGAAACAACATCGTAACTAAAACCATGATGTCATCCTCTTCATTTTATAAATATCAAATTGAGATATATTTATAAAATGAAAAGGAAATAATATCAAATGATTTATGTTCACATTTATATGTGGTCATACTAACCAATGCAATGTATTTCATTTATGTGCTTTAAGTATGGCAACATTGGGGTTATCATTAAGTCAATAAAGGACTTGGGAAATTATTCTTTAAATAGGTTATGTTTAGGAAGTTTCCCAAGTTTATGTTTAAGAAGTTTTTGAGAACATCATCAATTCCAGAAGTGTTTAGTTACAAAAATATTATTAAATATTATTATTGCAAAATTTGGGAAAACTAATAAACATTTCGCATATACATTGATTCTCAATATATATGATTTTTTGTTAAATAGTTCCACATGAATTTATGTTAAAGGGTTTTTTAAAATAAAACTATTAAATATTATAGTTAAAAAAATTAGAAAAACCCAATAAACATTTGATATACATGGAGATATATTTCAATATAAATATATATCTTTTATTTTTTATTTATTTTACTATATATATAATATGAATATTAAATAATAATGATTTCTTAATATGAATATAAAACTTTAATAAGCATTCAACATTCCATATAATATATAATAAATAATAAACATTTATTATAGAAATTAAAAATTGTTATAAAATTTCATTGACTTATTTCATGTGTATTATTGCTAAAGACTTATTTGATTGCTTTAGATACGTGATTATCTTGAGATTGTAATGCATCTTTTTCTTGTCTAATTGCTTGAAGATGAGTTACACAACATAAAAGTTTCATACTTAGAAAGGGTATATAAGATACTTTGATAAGTATTATGTATGGGTAGAACTACCAATTTGACTAATTGGTAATTAATAAACAATAACTATACTCTTTATCAAAATAGCAATTTTTTTATTTTTATTTATTTCGATTTATTTGTAGCATAACTATTTATCTTGCTTAACATAATTATTAGAGCAAAAAAAACTTATCTCTACCGGATTTCTAAAATCTAGCAAGGTTTTGGATGCTTTTGCTTACTTAGCCTAGCTAAGTCATTCTCCTTCTCATTAGACAAGTGATACTCAAACAATTTGTCTATTTTCTGACACTAAAAAAAATGAAAAAACCCAATAAACATTTGATATACATTGAGATATATTTCAATATAAATATATATATTTTATTTTTAATTTATTTTACAAATAATATATATAAATTAATAATAAATAATAATAAACATTCAACATGCCATATATATATATATATATTAATTTCTATAATAAACATTTAATATAAAAATTAAAAAATATTATAAAATTTCATTGACTTATTTCAAGTGTATTATTGTTAAAGGTTTATTTGGTTGCTTTTGATATTTGATTATCTTCATATTGTATTACTTCCTTTCTTTCTTTTTTTAAGTAGTTGGTATTTGGTTGAAGATTAGTTACAAGATATAAAAGTTTCATAAGTATTATGTATGGTAAAACTACCAATTTGATTAATCGATAATAAAGAAATAATAACTATAATCTTTAACAAAATCACAAATTTTTTATTTTTGTTTGTTTCGGTTTATTTGTAGCATAAATAATTACTTAATTTTTTATTTTTTTTTGTTTCGGTTTATTTGTAGCATAAATAATTACTTTGCCTAACATATTTATTAGAGCAAAAAATATTATCTCTTTTCGGAATTCTAAAAGTTAGCAATCAAACAATTTGTCTACTTCGGGTTTTTAATTTTTATCCTAAAGAAAAATGGAGGTAAAGTAAAAAAATATTAAATTTGGAATTCTAAAAGTTAGAAATCAAACAATTTGTTTAATTCTGGTTTTTAATTTTCATCCCAAAAAAATGGAGGTAAAGTAAAAAAATATTAAATGTATCTTTTGTTCATTCTTCTCTAGTTTTAATATACTATTTCATAAATTTTCATAATGAATTCGTTAAAATCTTGATTACAAATTTTTGAAAGCAAAACCATGTGTGAAAATCTTATTTTATAAGAATGATTTTTTTATCATTACTATCATTTAATAATAAATAATAATGATTGTCATATAAAGCAATATTATAACAATACCACTAATCAGAATATTGATTAATTAATATAATCATTTATTATTTGATACAATAATATAAGTTGAATATGATTATATTAACCCAACCCACTTCCATATAAATATATAATATAAATTAAATTGACAATATAATATTTAATAAGCTATATAATCATATATTAGTTTGGAAGCCATATATTATTAACCTTTCATATATTATATAATTAATCAGGTGGATTATTCATTTTCTAAAAATTACACTGATCCAATATGGTACAAGGTTATTAATCTATGGTTTTAACTCATATGCTAAACATTATATGCATAGCCCATGCAGTCATAGCATGGTGCGCAGTTATCACAGGGGCTGCGCAGCGCAGTTGTGCATGAGCTGTGCAGTCGTAGTGGGGGCCGCGCAGCGCAGTTGCGCGTGAGCCGCGCAGTTGTAGCATGAACCGTGCAGTTTGCGCACCATCAAGTTGAACATCGAATGGTTCGTGGGGGTTACTCACATGCTGCGACAGCGGATCGGGTATGTGGCGAAGACCTCACATGCTGCGACATTTGTGGAGTTGGTGGTGGCATCAAACGGTTACGTTACATCGCATAGCCCAGTTGCAAGTCATTGCAACGTGTTGTGAGTCGGCATATGTGTGTGGAGTTGGTTGCAACGGTTCGGGGATATGGAACGTCGTGGCAACATAACGCTTGTGCAGCGATTTGGTGGGACTACATGGTTTAGTCTAGCATATGATTGTAACGATAATGAAAAATATAACAGCTGTCAAACTGTTACTTACCCTGGGACTGAATGCTTATATAAATGCGTTTCTGGCCACATTGAGGAGATCGCTTTTCTGTTAGGAGAAGCTTGCGAGGTCAGCTGTAATTTATCCAGATTGTTGTTTGTATATAGAAGTCGACCACTCTCTGTTATAATTTGGCTTATTTGCTTTTGAAGACCAAATTGTAATTTCCAAAGAGGAGTCTTGAGGACTTTCTATCCGGCATTTTGTTTGTATAGCTGCCGAATTTGATTTTTCAGAGTGTTTTAGAACACAGAGCTTCGCTTTCCTGCTATGAGAAGCTTGGGGAGTTACTGTGAAGGCATAGATGCTGTTGCTTTTAAAGTCGACATTCTCTGTTATATTTTAGCTTTCTTTGCTAATTGTAATTTCCAGAAGAGAGGTCTTAAAGACTTTGTACATCATTTTGTTTACAGTTGCTGAAGTTGATTCCAGAACCATTTTTGTATCATCTTATAAAGATTAATTGGATCAGTACCATTGGAGAGGGAACCGGAGACGTAGCCCAGTGGAGGGGGTGAACTCCATTATCATCTTCTGTTTTGTGGCTCTCTGATTCTGTGTTTGTTTTTTCCACGTCTGTTTATAAATTTTGCTTTTCATTTCTGTTTTAAGCATCTAATTTATGTTAATGCTAGTTCATGAATTTAGCAAACTGGAAAATGCATTATTTACATAAACTTTTAATGCACTCAAGTTGAGGTCCGACGGATCATGTTATGGTATCAGAGCAGGTTAACTGTTTGTGCAAGTTTGTGAATGCTTACCAGGTCCAAATCAAAGCGTGGTGAAGGAGAATTAATCGAAGGAGATCCTGAGATTGGCTCGAGGAGAACATTCTCAAGAACCATGTCTTCTCCACAAGGGGAAGAAGAAGGACATACAGAATGGGAAAAACCTGTTATGTTAGAAACTGAGTTTCTGGAGGCTTTTATGAGCATGAAAGCCATGATGGAAATTCTACTCAATGAGCGAGCGGAAAGGAAGAAGAAAGAAGAAGGATCTTAATCCAAAGATGCAGAAGTGAAGAAGGAAGAAAAGGGTAAAGGAGTAGGAGGTGATGGTGATCCTCTCGAAACTACTCAAACTTTCTCTTCTTCTCATACTTCTCATTCAAATAATGCAAATGCTAATATGCCTTATTCCAAATTGGATGTGAAATTTGAATTACCAATTTATGATGGAGACTTAGATGCTGAAAAGTTAGACAATTGGATCAAGCAGCTTGAAGTATATTGCAGCATGCAGGGCATTAATGATGACCCTTCCAGGATTCAGTTGGCCACTTTACGAATGAGTGGAATGGCTCTTACTTGGTGGGAGAGTATGATTCAGCAATATCTTTGAAAGAATGGTAAAATTATTTCAGTTTGGAATGAATTCATTGAAGTATTAAGGAAACAATTTTATCCTTTAGGTCACATGCAGCAATTAATAATGAGTTGGAAAATTTTTAGACAAGCTAAAGGACAAAGCATTCAAGAATATACTCATGAATTTAGAAAGAGGGATATTGCATTGAATGTTGCATTGGATACACAAGAAACTCTTCTTAAATATATTGGTGGCATGCATTCTTATTTGCAACATACTTTGTTGATGTTTAACCCCAGTAATTTGGATGATGTATGTGTTCAAGCTACACATTTAGAAGCCAGGGGTAAGCATGATAATGATTCTTTTATGAAGAAGTCATCTAAATTTTACAACAAGGATGAAAGAAAAGATAGGGGAAAGAAAACAACTACCATTATGAAAGAGGGTGAAAAACCCAAATGCTCGCATTGTCAGAAGGGACATGATATCTCTAAGTGTTGGAAAATTCATCTGGAGTTAAGGCCAAAGAAGTATGGAGGAAATAAAAGCAAAGATAAGGATAATCAAGTAGCTACTGTAGCCCTAATTCAAGAATTGGGATCTGATTCAGGTGATGACACTAAGATCACAGCAATTGGGATCCGAGGTAAAGATAGAGCAACATGAAGTGCAGTTGTAGCAAAGCATGCCTTTCCCAAATTTTGGCATGAATCTAATGATTATTCAAAAGACTGTTTATGCTTATGTAAGGAATTGTGTGATGTGCAAATCTATTGATAAAGGGTTGGGATTGTACACACCTATTCATACTTCATCTCGTCCTTTTAAAAATGTTGTAAGGGACTTTAATGGGGGACTACCAATTAGTTGTGCTTTCAGTATAGTGGGGTTTATGTTGGGCTTCCTGTGACTATTGTACGTTCGGCACTTCCGAATATTGGGGAAATTTTGGTCAGTTTTATGGAGTCTTAGGGACACTAATTTTGAAAGGAGCACAATGTTTTGTCCACATGTTATTGGGAAAACATGGGTAGTCAGTAAAACAGTCAGTCAATTTCTCTAGACTTATTGTGATGAACATCCTAAGGATTGGGATGAACAGTTGCAGCACATGCGGTGCATTAAATATCCTTTTGAGAGTTGTTTTGTTATCTGTTGAAGTCACATGTGGACTTTTATTTCGGCACAAAAGATGTGAGAGGTGGACATCATGATGCAAAGAAAACAGTGCAGCAGATAGTGCAAGAACAACAGGAGAAGAGTCAGGCAATTTGCAAAAGCCGGGCATGACAAGCATCGAGTTGATCATCAATTTCAGGTTGGTGACAGAGATTGGTTGCACATCACCAAGGGAAGATTGAAAGGCTCAATTTTTTTTATGATCATTTTGGGATCTTTGAAAAGAAGTGTAAACCTTCTTTCTGTTTGAGCTTATCTCCAATCAATATAGTTGTATATGCAAAGAATTTTAAATGGTATGAACCTCCTTTGGTCATGGACAAGGAGACTAATATACAAATTCTAAGCAAGGCAGGATGTATGGAGATTGGAAAGGTGAGGAAGCTGTACCCTCACCTACCTGCAGGGTGATCTAGGTTTTTGGTGGTCCAAAAGCTCTTTAGTGGGGAGGGATGATCCGGTGGATTATTCATCTTCTAAAAATTACACTGATCCAATATGGTACAAGGTTATTAATCTATGGTTTTAACTCATATGCTAAACAGTATATGCACAGCCCACACAGTCATAGCATGGTGCGCAATTATCACAGGGGTTGCGCAGCGCAGTTGTGCATGAGCCGCGTAGTCGTAATGGGGGCCGCGTAGAGCAGTTGCGTGTGAGCCACGTAGTTGTAGCATGAACCGCGCAGTTTGTGCACCATCAAGTTGAACATCGAATGGTTTGTGGGGGTTACTCACATGCTGCGACAGCGGATCGGGTACGTGGTGAAGACCTCACATGCTGCGACAGCGGATCGGGTATGTGGCGAAGACCTCACATGCTGTGACATTTGTGGAGTTGGTGGTGGCATAAAACAGTTACGTTACGTGGCATAGCCCAGTTGCAAGTCATTGCAACGTGTTGTGAGTCGGCATATGTGCGTGGAGTTGGTTGCAACGGTTCGGGGATATGGAACGTCGTGGCAACATAACGCTTGTGCAGTAATTTGGTGGGACTGCATGGTTCAGTCTAGCATATGATTGTAACGATAATGAAAAATATAACAGTTGTGATGATAACAGCTGTCGAACCGTTACTTACCCTGGGACTGAATGCTTATATAAACACATTTTTGGCCACATTGAGGAGATCGCTTTTCTGTTAGGAGAAGTTTGCGGGGTCAGCTGTAATTTATCCAGATTGTTGTTTGTATATAGAGGTCGACCACTCTTTGTTATAATTTGACTTATTTTCTTTTGAAGACCAAATTGTAATTTCCAGAGAGGAGTCTTGAGGACTTTCTATCTAGCATTCTGTTTGTACAGCTGCCAAATTTGATTTTTTAGAGTGTTTTAGAACACAGAGCTTCACTTTTCTGCTATGAGAAGTTTGGGGAGTTACTGTGAAGGTGCAGATGCTATTGCTTTTGAAGTCAACATTCTCTGTTATATTTTAGCTTTCTTTGCTAATTGTAATTTCCAGAAGAGAGGTCTTAAAGACTTTGTATAGCATTCTATTTACAGTTGCTGAAGTTGATTCCAGAACCATTTTTGTACCATCTTATAGAGATTAATTGGATCGATACCCATTGGAGAGGGACCCGGAGACGTAGCCCAGTGGAGGGGGTGAACTCCGTTATTAGCTTCTGTTTTGTGGCTCTCTGATTCTGTGTTTGTTTTTCCCATGTCTGTTTATCAGTTTTGCTTTTCATTTCTGTTTTAAGCATCTAATTTCTGTTAATGTTGATTCATGAATTAAGCAAACTGGAAAACACATTCTTTACATAAACTTTTAATGCACTCAAGTTGAGGTCTGACGGATCATGTTATAATACATAACCTTTCATATATTATATGGCTTGTAGGCCATTTAGTTAACTACTAAAACATTTAGGATAGGAATACAATTGTCATTATAGATTTCCATGCTAAATTAAGCGTGAGGAAATAAATTTTTAAGGTGGATAAAAGTGAATCAAGAGAAGACTCGCCATGGGCCTAGATCACAAAAATGTCATCAATAAATTGTATCCAACTTTCGGGTTTTAGATGGAATTTGTTGAGGGTAAAGCTTCATAGTGTTTTATGAAGATGTTTTATATTATATTGGATCAAAAAGACACATTAGATGTGTTTTTAGTTGTTTTTTTTTTTAAATAAATAAAGTATATAGAAGAGAAATTCTAAATAGCTTTAAGGTATCAACATTAACCATTTTAGAAATAAGGTTTACAAATTTTAAAACATGAATTTTGGTGAATCTGAAAATTTTGCTGGATTATCCATAAACAGTTAACCAACTTAAAAAATAATTAAATAATAACTATTAATTATATATAAATATAATTAATAATTATTATTAAATTATTTTTCCTATTTTATTAAATAAAAACATATTTATAGTTTTATAAGTAATTTTAAGAATATATATATATATAGAAAACCAATAAGCATTTGACATATACATTGAGAAATAGTTTAATATGAATAGATATCTTTTATTTTTAATTTATTTTACTATATATATATATATATATATATATATATATATATATATATATAAACATTTGTTATGTTAATAAAATTCATTGACTTATTATACCTAAAGTTCAACACAATTAATTTTAAGTTTTTCTATGGTTCATGCATTTTAAATTGTTGTGATAGTTAACTAATCACAAAAATTTAAAGTTGTTGTATTTTCCAAATAGATGTCTTCTAGTGTAAGAAAAATCTAGAATTTGCATATTATAATCACTTAGAGGATATCTAATGGTACATATGGAATCTAAGATAAGATAGGGAAGGGCATAAACCAAAGGATGTATATGTAGACATGGGACAAATTATTCTTTATCTTATGTATTAAGTATAATTCAAGTTGAAACATTGGTATTACTAGGTTCCAATGAAGTTAATATATATTGGTATTGTGGTTGGAACATAGGTATTGTTTATCTCCTATTGTTTCAAACATAAGCATATGCGAAAATTCAAAGAACAACCATATCTCCAATTTATAGCCTTAGCTCTATCGCGATGAGTTCCGAATCTTAATGATTGCTTACGTGGTTTTGTGAGCCAACCATAATTTTGGGGTTTAGTAACTTTCGAAAATTTAAGAGTATCTAAGTTTTTTTAATTCAAATTGGTTGTAATGTTCCTAATACATTATGTCTATAGGACTATATATATGTGTGTTTTTTTTTCTTTTAGAATATATTTTATTTATTCATTTGATTTTATTGTTTTACATTATTAAAAACAAAACAAAAAAAACATATTTTTTCTTTTACATGAATTATTATATTAGTAAGAGAAACTATTCTCATATGGTTGCTTCTATTAACATAAATATGGTAATATATCGAGGAGTATATATGTTATGATGTATTACTTAAGTGAAAGAATGTATACAATTTAATAATGACTATTTTTAAAAAGATATGTAAAAAAATACTATGAAATTTTGAGTTTTATTAAAAACAATAACTATTTCCATTATAGGTATTCTACCAATATTAGCATTATCATAAATTTGAAAAAAATAGGTTTTCAAGCATGTAGGTTTTGTGAGCTAGCCATAATTTTGGGGTTTAGTAACTTTTGGAAAGTTAAGAGTATTTAAGTTTTTTTAATTCAAATTGGTTGTATTGTTCCTTATCTTTTAACAATTTTGTTTATTTAAGTGATAAGTTCGGGTTGAAGTAATTTTTAAAAGTAGAGGATAATTTTTATAATAAACTTGGTGGAATAATCAAAGACAATGAGTATGATTGAATGTCATTAAGATAAAATATGAAAAAAAAAAATTCTGAAATTTGGTCTAGTTTAACTAGTGATTAAATTTTACTTTTATCTTAAATGTTTTACTTGTTTTTATTTGGGATAAGATTGTCTCTTAAATATTATGAGTAGGAGTCTCTTAATATTTCCTACCTGTGATGGAAGTCTCGTCGCGAAGCATCTCATTGACTGGATCAGTGAGCTGGATAAGTACTTTGAGTACGATGAGGTAGAAGAAGACAAGAGAGTCAGATTGGCTATGACGAGGTTATAAGGGCATGCGTCCTTGTGGTGGGATAGTGTGCAAACAGAATGAAGGAGGAAGAGTAAGCCATTGATAAAAAGATGGGATAGAATGGTATCAAAGATGAGGGCTAAGTTCTTGCCCAAATATTACCGGTTAATTATGTATAGACAAGTACAAAACCTTAGGCAAAGATTGTTAACAATGAGAGAGTACACTAAGGATTTTTACAAAATAAACCTAAGGGGTGATATTTGGAAGAGTCAGCAAAGAAGGCTGCTAGGTATGTGAATGGTCTAAGGATGGATATCCAAGAAGAGATCGGCATGATATCGCCTAGAACGATGGAGGAGGCGTATCAGTGTGCCTTGAGGGCAGAGGAAAATATAACAAGGAAGTGGAGCTTCAATAGAGATCATGGTTCGGTTAAAGGACGAGGGAAAGCGACTGGAAGAGGAATATTTGGACCAGAAAGAGAAGAGTCTAGTAACTCTAACCAGCAAAAGAAGCATGGTAGAGGAGGTGATTATAGTAGAAGAGGACCTTACCGAGGATGTAGAGGTAGAGGAAGAGGCAGAGAAGTTGTCGTTATATGCTATAAATGCAACCAGTTGGGGCATAAATCATTTGAGTGTCTAGGGAAAGAATACGTAGGACAGAGAGGAGCCTATGTCGCTCAGAATGAGCAGCAACAAGAACAGTCGATGGTAGACGAAGTTTTTCAGTGATAGGAGAGTCAATGATGATGAATAAAGTCTTGTTGAAACCTAAAAAGGAGCAAGCAGAGCCTGCTCAAAGGAAGTATTTATTAAGGACTATGTGTAAAGTCCAAGGGAAGTGTTGTAAAATAGTGATTGACAGTGGGAGTACTGACAATCTTATTTCCACAAAGATGGTGGAAAAGCTGAGTTTAAAGAATACCAAATATCATGTTCCATACAAAGTATCTTGGTTACATAAAGGACATCAAATCCTGGTGAGTGAGAAGTGTGTAGTTGATTTCCAAATAGGTCCATATAAGGACAAGATTCTATGTGATGTGATGACCATGGTTGTTTTTCATATACTATTAGGTAGACCGTGGCAATTTGATAAGAAAGCAACTCATGATGGTAGGAGTAATTGTCATAGTTTCGACAAGAATGGGATAACACATGTACTACACCCTTTGCAAGAAGGTAGTACAGTAGGACAGTTAGCACCTAAAGTTTTGATGTTGTCAAGAAATGAATACTTGCAGCAGGTTGAGGAGGAAGAGTTGAAATATGATGTTGTATGTAAGCCAAGAATAGTGATGATGAAGACCAGCACGACAGATCTACCTGAGGAGGTTCAAGAGATGCTGAGTGAGTTTAGTGGCATTGTGGTGGATGACTTATCCAATGAATTACCACCAAGAAGGGATATAAGTCGTCGAATTGATTTTATTCGAGGAGCCAGTTTACCAAACAAGGCAGCATACAGATTGACACCCTAAGAGAATGAAGAATTGAGGAAGCAGGTCCAAGGATTGTTGGATAATGGATTGGTCCAAAAGAGTCTGAGTCCATGTGTAGAACCAACAGTACTGACACCAAAGAAGGATGGGGAGTGGAGGATGTGTATTGACTCCAGAGCAATTAACAAGATCACTATCAGATGTAGATTTTCATTACCAAGGACGGATGACATGATGGATTTCCTAAGTGGGGAAACATACTTTTCAAAAATGGATTTGAAGAGTGGATATCATCAGATCAGGATCAGAGAAGGAGATGAGTGGAAAACAACCTTCAAAACAAATGATGGGTTGTATGAGTGGTTGGTCATGCCATTTGGATTGTCCAACTCACCAAGCACTTTTATGAGATTGATGAATGAAGTCTTGAGAGATTTCATAGGTAAGTTTGTGATAGTTTACCTTGATGACATTTTGGTTTTCATCCAAATAGAATAAGAACATCTAAAGCATCTAAGATATGCTTTAGAAAGGCTAGAACAGGAAATGTTGCTGATAAATATGAAGAAGTGCACATTCATGAAGACAGAGCTAGTATATTTGGGATTTGTTATCTCAAGAGAAGGGTTGAAGATGGATCAAGAAAAGGTGCAAGCAATCATTGATTGGCCTTCACCATGGAACATATTGGCAAGTTTCTATAGGAAATTTATAAATAATTTTAGTGGTATTTGTGCATCTATTGTTGATACAATTAAGAAGGATAGACAACCATTTCAATGGATAGCAGAGGCTGAAAAGAGTTTTCAGTTCTTGAAGAAGAAGATCACTGAACAACTAGTATTGAAGTTACCAGACTTCAACCACCATTTCCAAGTGAAGTGTGATGCTAGTGGAGTAGCAATCAGAGCTGTACTTAGTCAGGAGGACAGGCCTATAGCGTATTTCAGTGAGAAGATGAATTATTCCAAGCATAAGTATTCATCTTATGATAAGGATTTTTATGTTATTGTTCAAGAAATGAAGCATTGGAGGCACTACTTGATGCCCAGAGAATTTGTGTTGTATTCTAATAACCATGCATTGTAGTATATCTTACAGCAACCTAATTTGAACCTGAAACATGTCAAGTGGGTTGAGTTCTTACAGAGCTTTACCTTTGTGTTGAAACACATAAGTGGATAGTAAAACAGAGTAGCTGATGCTTTGAGTAGGATACTATTGATTATGCAGGAAAATCAGATCCAAGTCTTGGGATTTGAGCATTTGAAATATTTGTATGAAGCTGACATGGATTTCCAGGAAGCTTATAGGGCTTGTAAGAATCCAGTAGAGGTGGACAGAGATCCATAGATGGAGTATACACTTCAATATGGTTTACTCTTTAAAAATAGTAAACTTTGTCTACCAAGGTGTTCTATGAGAGATAACTTGATACATGAGAAACATAATGGAGGTATGGCAGGTCACTTTGGAAGTGATTAAACCTTTGGACAGTTGGGTCATTTTTATTTTTGGCCAAAGATGAGGTCTGAAGTTGAGAAGTTTGTAAGCAGATGCAGAGTATGCCAGCATGCTAAGGGGTGAAGCCAGAACACGGGATTGTAAACACGATTGCCTATTGCAACTAGGCGTTGGGATTATGTGAGTATGAATTTCATTCTGGGTTTACCAAGAACTCACAAGGGGCATGATTCTATATTTGTTTTGGTGGATAGGTTCACTAAGATGGCACATTTCATTCCGTGCTACAAGACTAGTGATGCCACACACATTGCTAATTTGTTTTTTGATGAAGTTGTGAAGTTACATGCTTTACCTAGAAGCATTGTATCAAACAAAGATGAGAAGTTCACAGGTCATTTATAGAGAACCTTGTGGAAGAAGTTGGGTACTGGACTGAATGTCAGTTCAGCATATCACCCACAGTCTGATGGACAAATAGAGGTAGTTAATAGGATTCTGGGAAACATGTCGAGAAGTTTGATTGGGAAGAGTCCTAAGTAGTGGGACAAAGTATTAGATCAAGCTAAGTTTGCCGATAATGATTCACCAAACAGGAGTATAGGGATGAGTCCATTTCAAACTATGTATGGAATGCATCTAATAGGAGTGTGTGAACTTCGTGACTTATGCCAATTGGAGAACTGAAGTGCTAATGGTGAAGAGTTTGCTATGAGAATTAGTGAACTCCAGGAGAAAGTGAAAGCAATATTACAGCAGAGTAACACTAGTTACAAGGCCAGAGAAGATTCCAAAAGGAGAGAAAAGAAATATGAAGTAGGAGATTTGGTCTTAGCATATCTGAAGAGAGACATATTTCCAAAAGGAGAGTATAACAAGCTGAAGATGAAGAATATTGGACCCTGCATAATACTCAAGAAGTTTTTAGCAAATTCTTATGAGTTAGAGATTCCTACAGGAGTGGGTATTTCACCAATCTTTAATGTAGCAGATCTATATCCTTATGTGACAGGTGACACTAGAACCTTTGTAGAAGGTGAAGATCCTAATGAAGACTTACAACGGGTGGGGCAAATTCCTATGGCACATCCATTGGAAGTTAAGGCCATTATGGACACTAAAGGGGCAAAGTGTCACATGCCCCAATTTGTAAAAACAATTTAATGTTATTTGAGGAACATTGTGTTATATTTTATGCTAAGTTTGTAATTGATGACCTAGTAGGGTCAAGAATGATTAATGTAATTCAGAATATTTTATTTATAAATAAATAAATGATGAGACAACATCTTAGGGAAGCTGTTAAAAGAGTATTTACTGCTCACTTGGTGGAGGGTACTGGGTGGAGAGTACACTGACAAGTGGCGGCATCCTCAAACTACTTCCAACTGTTGCAGGTGGAAACTTCCCTATATTTGTGGTCATGATTCCCCAAGAAAGTGGAATTGGAGCAGGTGGCCCATTAAATGAAAACTGAACTCGCAGACCTAGGCATCTCTATAAAATTTCCCATTGAAGACAGCTGAGGTTTCTCATTCTAAGAGGTTATCATTCAGGGTGAATGAATTTAATCAAGAGAAATTCAATGGAGGGGATTACTGAAGTAATTTTGAGGGGTTAACTGCTGAGACTGAACTTATTGTAGCTATTAGGCTGAAGTTCTTACTCCTGTGAGAAGATTTGAATTACTGAGGTAATTGGACCAGTCAGGTGATAGAAGGTCTTAAGGTCATATTTTCCACCCAGTACTCTGCCAAGAGGACAAGGAACAGGCTCGGGGGTCCTAAGGAAGCGCTGTCTGAGCATTCTCCAGGAGTTGGTTGGGAGAAACAACCTCCTTAAGCTGTTGTCACCTTATCATTGACAGGTTCTATTTGTCTTCATGTTATTATATTTATTTACCATCTTCAGTAAAATGTTTACTAGTTTTAAATACAGGCATGTTAGTATTTAATTAGGGTTTATGAAGAAAGGAGTAACTGTGTAATGTTAGACTTGGTAATTTGCAGATTATGTTAGAAATAGTAATAAATATGCAAAATGAGAAACAGATAGAATTAGAATTCCATAATGTATTTTTCCACGCTTGGCTCACGCAGTACTCTAGTACAGTTAGGTGTTTAGGTGAATATGATGATTCTTTTTACTTTAAATGAAAAATGTAACTACATTCTGCTCTAGTTTGCTTATGATTTATTCTGTAAAGAAGTAGTAAATAATGTCTGCGTTAAATGTATTTACTTCAGATAAAAACTAAAAGATAGGTATGTAAAAACATTTAGTAATTATATTACTTATAGAACTATTCTAATATTAGTATTCTTTATAAAACACAGAACTTACAGTTTAATAAATAAACATAGGTATAGTAAACAGGCTATCATCTAAGAACTAGGTAAAGATAATTTTCAAAACATTTTTATAACATTTGATTTTCAGACACTATGTGTCTTTGATCTAATATAGAAGTCTCTACAGTAACTTAAATACAACTACCTAGGTTTTGAAAGATAAACATATCCTATTCTCAAGTATGCAGCAATAAACCCTAATCCTTCTTTTATGAGAATTAAAATCAAGCTGTAAAAATCATTAAGGAAAAATTAAATAAATAGAGCTAATAAATTACCAAGTATAAATAATGCTATTATCGAACTGTAGGGTATACTTATTAATTAATCCTTTTTGAGCCAAAAACAGAGTAAAATATTACTCTTAAACATAGTAAAATGTCCCATAACTTTGCACTAGAAATCCTTATAAATACAGGATAATAAATAAAATATTACATAAACAACTTATTTAAAATAGAATCAAATAAGAAGATATGGCTTACAGCCTTTAGAACTAAATGTCGAGGCTCAGGCTCATTAACCAAACTGAACTGTGCAAAATATATAAATCAAAAGTAACCATTCTTTATTGACAGGTAAAACCCTTAAATCATTTATAAATCCTGACTGATTTGTAATCTTTTCTCACCTTCTAGAATCTATTATAAAAACTAAAATAATATAGACAGAGGTCGACAGCCTCAATGAGTCTAGAGCTGAGTTCTATTGTTTTAAAATGAAAGAAATTACATTGTTCAGGCCGTAAGGCAGAAAACTGTTGATGTGATTGTAACTTCGGAATGTATTCATCCGTATATATTATGTCTTGTACCCCGATGTTTATTCCGGGATGTGTTTGTAATGTAATTGAGTCATTTCATGCCCCGATGTTCCGATCGAGAGTTTCTATAATGTGAACAAGTCATGTCAGGTTATTGTGGGTAACCCTCCTATTGGTCAAGGGTTAAAGTCCCTGTAGTTGTGGGTCCCTAGGGTTGTTAGACTATTCTAGAGAAGTCGACCCTAGGTGAGTCATTGTAAGTCGGGGCAATAGTCCCCACCGTTGTGTTAAGGATAAAACTCCTTGTTGATCAGAGGAGGCAAAGTCCCCACAAGCTGTGGGACACTAGAGTTATTAGACGCTCCTAGAGATGTCGGCCCTAGTAAGTAATTATTAAGTGAGGCTGACATGTTGGAGTGGGTTTCAAGTGAACGAAAGAATATGAATAGAGAGTGAGCCTCTCTATTTATCACACACACACACTCACTCATTGGGGTGCATGAGTGAGAGAGGAGAAGTTCTCTCAAGTGAGAGAGAGAGAGTTAGAAGCTGTGGAGATCATCTTTATGTTTTCGTGTTTTACTGCTTCCATTGGTGCTCATTATATCTCTGAGGAAGTTGTGGGATTTTTCTCCTTTATGGTTTCCCTGAGGAAAATTCTTTGTGTCTCTTGTCTCTTGTGTTTTATTGTTGTGCATGTTATTCTCTCAGTTAAAGATCCTAAGATCATAATGCTAGCTTGAATGATAAAAATCTAGCATGGTATCAGAGCTAACCTGAGAAGAAGACATTGTGCAGCTGCAGAAGCTAGGGCTTCTTAATTTTTGGGTCTCTCTCCACAATCCATCAGAAAACGTATGCTAGGATGACTCTCCATTGAAGGGCGCATCTTTCTGTCAAAGCGAAATTCGATTCCGAGCATTTTCAGTTTTGGTGCGGGAAATTAGGGCTTCTTACAGAAGATGAATTTTTGAGTGAGCCCCGCATAGGATTTCTCCCCTCATCAAAATCGAATTTTAAAGACCCGTATCAATATTTTTGGTTGGGTGAAGCTCTGGGAAATTCAAACCCTAGTTTGACCCCGAGCTGGAAAAACCCTAAATACTAAAACTGATAAGTTTTGGTACTTTCGCTATATCTCGGGATTGGTGAAGTTTAAGGAGATGAAAATTGCAGAGGCCGAAGATAAAATCCTAATGTACACGATCTCAAAAATTCAGCCTTCGATTCGCTATATTCTGGGATATATGATCCCTCCAAGTTAGGGTTCCAGCCTCTTCCACAATTCATCCCTAAACATGACACCTTGGGAGAATTGATATATCTTAGGATACCAAGGTCCAAATGAAATTTCTGAAGATGTTCCAAAAATGGCACGGACTGCACTTTCTGCGGTCCAAGTTTTATCCTAGAATATGAAAGAGTGACATGTGGTAGTCCGTACAACTTCACTGTTCTGAATAGTGTTGTAGCAGGTCACCTTGGGAAAATGATCATAATTCCCAATTGGCGAAACCAATTCTGATGAAACCTATGGTGTTGGAACAGGGAAATGCGATGCTAGCTCAGTGCAAAGTTTCAAACATAGAGGAGTAGTAATTTAGGATATACCATAGAAACGGTAACAAGAATTTCTGCAGAAGAAATTGAAAAACTAGGGCTTCCTATTGCGGGAGCTTCCCTCCACTGTTTTCAGAAAATGAGTACATTGGACAGCTCAACTTGAAGAGATATATATTTCTATCCAATTATATCTGAAAGATTCCAAGTTTTGAAAATTATGGTTTCTTTGACAAACCCTAGATCAGCCAGCTCTAGAAGTAGGACGGACACCTCAAATCTGTAAGATCTAATCTTTTGCTATTTTCATTTGAGGTTCTCATTTCAAAGTGATCTATCACATCAGCTTGATGAAAATCTTATGAAGTTGACAACTTCCAAGCATGGAAGTATATGATCTCTCTAAAGAAAATGGATTGGACACCTACATGAGTAGAGAGGTTCCAGTTTCAGAGGGAGATGAGGCTCAAAACCTTACATAAGAAGAACTTGGTCAAGGCAAAGAATATCATTGTTGATTCAATCACGAATCACCTTATACCACAAGTGTCTTCCCTAAAGACACTGAAAGATATGTTTGATTCCTTGATCAAGGTATTTGAAGGGAAGAACATAAATCAGAAGATGGCTTTGAGTCCTGCATGGCGTTGAGTATAGACATGGAATAACATGGGATGCCATAATGTTTAGGAAAGCAATATCATGATGTAATTTTTAATTCGAAAATAAAAAGTGGGAAGGAGGATCCGCAATCCGCAATTTGATTGCAGAAAGGACCATTGCAGCTGCAAGTTTGCGGAAGTCTGTTATTTTTTGAAAACTAAGAATTGCAAACCCGCAATCTGCAATTGCAGAAAGACTGTTGTGGAAAGGAAATTGCGGAAGGGATATTTGTGGAAAAAGAGTTGTGGAACCAGAGATGCCGAAATATATTTGTGGAAGTCTGTATTGTGGAAATAGCCTTGCGGGATTGAGCTTGTGGAAGAAGACTTAATCAATGAAGTTTGTTGATTAGTTTTCGATTGTGGAAAGGTCATTGGGGAAAGATAAACGTGGAATCAATTTTCAAGAAGAGTCAAAGTGCATATCTGCAACCTACAATTGTGGAAGGAATGAGTTATCGCAAAGTGTGGAAAGGTCGTTGCGAAAAAGGCAATGCGAAAAAAATATGTTGTGGAAAGGATGTTGTGGAAAGGATGTTGACCGACTACATTTAGAATAGTTTTGGTTGCTTATATGTATTCATTATTGGGAAGGAGGATCTGAAATCCGCAATTTGATTGCGGTAAGGACCGTTGCTGCTGCAAGTTTGCGGAAGTCCGTTAGTTTTTTAAATCTGATAATTGCAAACCCATAATATGCAATCCGCAATTATGGAAATGACTATTGCAGAAAGGAAATTGTGGAAGGGAGATTTGCGAAAATAGAGTTGTGGAACCAGAACTACGGAAATAGATTTATGGAATTATGTATTGCAGAAACAACCTTGTGGGATTGAGCTTGAAGAAGAAGACCTAATCAATGAAGTTTGTTGATTAGTTTCCAATTTCGGAAAGGTCATTGCGGAAAGATAAATGCGAAAGTGATTTTTGAGAAGAGTCAAAGTGCACATTTGCAATCTGCAACTTGCAATCACAGAAGGAATGAGTTGCCGCAAAGTCTGGAAATGTTGTTGTGGAAAGGTAAATGTGGAAAAGGCAATGTAGAAAAAATATGTTACGGAATGGACGTTGCAGAAAGGAAGCTGCGGAAGGTCATGGCTGATAAATTAAATAGAGTTAAAAATGACAAACAAAGAAGTAATTTCGCTCCTCCAATTGACAGATGGAGTCATTACATATAAAAGGGACTTTGATGGGTCATGTTACGACTAGATTGCATGAGAAAAAAAACATGGTGGGCAGAAGAATAATATTAGGGTTAACCATTCATTGTATTCTCTATTGTTGGAGAAGTAGAAATCCATTGATGTTGATTATTGCACAACTTATGGAGCCTAGACGTGAGCCCATGGGTGAATTTTCTCTTGCTTGGACTTGCATGCAATCCTATGTGCCTTGATTTTACTGAGGTATGTTGTTGAATTTTTTATGTGTTGAGCAATATGAATGCAAATTGTTATTTGATAATGTATGGTCCATTTATTGGGCGGAAGGAATAGCTCTTACACATTTTCCCTTTCTCCACATTCTCTTATATTAATCCTTTGTTCATTAATTGACATACTCTTTTAATGAATGATAACTCTACTATAGCATAATAGGATTATGTTTATGAATACACTTCAGTTTTATACTCTGTTACAAAAATAAAAGCTATGTTTAATTGTTTTCGATGTATTTAATTGTTTTTCGATCTATTAGATGTCCGATATATAGATTCAACAAAGGTGATAGGTGATTATTTTTCCTAAATACATGATAATAATGAATGAAACCAAAACAATATAACAAGGAAAGCTTGAAAGAATACTTGATAACTGCAATATAGCTAGGATGCGCTGGAAAGTATTACCTGAGAATACTGGCATATGCAAAGTGATGGCAGGATTAAGAATCCCAATAATGAATACATATAGGCAACCAAAATTGATCTAAACATAGTCGGGCGAAGGTTAGTTAGTATACCTTACAGTCAATGCAGGTTAGTCAGTCAAAGGTTGTCGTGAATGCAGACATCAATACTTTGATGTCTTCAATTCCTAATTTGAAGTCAAATCTCATCTATATGTATGTCCACACTGAGAGAAGTACCTAGATATTGAATTATTAGTCCAGATGACATACTTCATTGGCTATTGCAGGTTGTCCAGACGCTTTGCGGATCTCCACTTCCTATTAACAGTAGCCACACACATTAATCTTTTGGTTACACATGGCAAGTTTTCATTTGTTCTCGACAGATCGAAAAAAATGCTAGATGAACATCCCCACTAAAAACACCTTCAGCGTAATAATAAATGTTGAAAAAAATCATTGACTTATTATACATAGAGTTCAAAACATTCATTAGTGTTTCCATGGTTCATGCATTTTGAATTGTTGTGATAGTCAACTAATCACAAAAAATGTATGTCTCTTCCCAAAGAAAGAAAAAACTAATGAATTTTGGTGAATCTAGAAACAACATCGTAACTAAAACCATGATGTCATCCTCTTCATTTTATAAATATCAAATTGAGATATATTTATAAAATGAAAAGGAAATAATATCAAATTATTTATATTCACATTTATATGTGGTCATACTAACCAATGCAATGTATTTCATTTATGTGCTTTAAGTATGGCAACATTGGGGTTATCATTAAGTCAATAAAGGACTTGGGAAATTATTCTTTAAATAGGTTATGTTTAGGGAGTTTCTCAAGTTTATATTTATGAAGTTTTTGAGAACATCATCAATCCCGGAAGTGTTTAGTTACAAAAATATTATTAAATATTATTATTGCAAAATTTGGGAAAACTAATCAACATTTTGCATATACATTGATTCTCAATATATATGATTTGTTGTTAAATAGTTCCACATGAATTTATGTTAAAGGGTTTTTTAAAATAAAACTATTAAATGTTATATTTAAAGAAATTGGAAAAACCCAATAAACATTTGATATACATTGAGATATATTTCAATATGAATATATATCTTTTATTTTTTATTTATTTTACAATATATATATATATATATATATATATATATATATATAAAATAATAATGATTTCTTAATATGAATATGAAACGTTAATAAACATTCAACATTCCATATAATATATAATAAATAATAAACATTTATTATAGAAATTAAAAATTGTTATAAAATTGCATTGACTTATTTCATGTGTATTATTGCTAAAGACTTATTTGGTTGCTTTAGATACTTGATTATCTTGAGATTGTAATGCATCTTTTTTCTTGTCTAAGTGGATGGTATTTGCTTGAAGATGAGTTACACTGCATAAAAGTTTCATACTTACAAAGGGTATATACGATACTTTGATAAGTATTATGTATGGGTAGAACTACCAATTTGACTAATTGGTAATTAAGAAACAATACCTATACTCTTTAACAAAATAGCAATTTTTTTATTTTTTTTATTTCGATTTATTTGTAGCATAACTATTTATCTTGCTTGACATAATTATTAGAGAAAAAAAAACTTATCTCTACCGTATTTCTAAAATCTAGCAAGGTTTTGGATGCTTTTGCTTACTTGGCCTAACTAAGTCATTCTCCTTCTCATTAGACAAGTGATACTCAAACAATTTGTCTATTTTCTGACACTCAAAAAAATAGGAAAACCCAATGAACATTTGATATACATTGAGATATATTTCAATATGAATATATATATTTTATTTTTAATTTATTTTACAATATATATAAATTAATAATAAATAATAATAAACATTCAACATGCCATATATATAATAAACATTTAATATAAAAATTAAAAAATATTATAAAATTTCATTGACTTATTTCATATGTATTATTGCTAAAGGCTTATTTGGTTGCTTTTAATATTTGATTATCTTCATATTGTATTACCTCCTTTTTTGGTAAGTGGTTGGTATTTGGTTGAAGATTAGTTACAAGATATAAAAGTTTCAAAGTATTATGTATGGTAGAACTACCAATTTGGTTAATTGATAATAAAAAAGCAATAATTATAGTCTTTAACAAAATCACAAATTTTTTATTTTTGTTTGTTTATGTTTATTTGTAGCATAAATAATTACTTTGCCTAACATATTTATTAAAGCAAAAAATATTATTTCTTTTCGGAATTCTAAAAGTTAGCAATCAAACAATTTGTCTACTTCGAGTTTTTAATTTTTATCCTAAAGAAAAATAGAGGTAAAGTAAAAAAATATTAAATGTATCTTTTGTTCATTTTTCTATAGTTTTAATATACTTTTTCATAAATTCTCATAATGAATTCGTTAAAATATTAATTACAAATTTTTGAAATCAAAACCATGTGTGAAAATCTTATTTTATAAAAAATATTTTTTATCATTACTATCATTTAATAATAAATAATAATGATTGTCATATAAACCAATATTATGACGGAGTGAGCTAGCTATGGAGCAATCCTCCCTCCATAGGACGGAGGAGGAGCAAAGTCAACGCTAACTTTGCTCCTCCTCCGTCCGATGAAGGAGGATTGCTCCATAGCTAGCTTATGACAATACCACTAATCATAATATTGATTAATTAATATAATCGATACAATAATATAAGTTGAATATGATTATATTAACCCAACCCACTTCCATATATTTATATGATATAAATTAAATTAACAATATAATATTTAATAAGCTATATAATCATATATTAGTTTGGAAACCATATATTATTAACCTTTCATACATTATATAATACATAACCTTTCATATATTATATAGCTTGTAGGCCATTTAGTTAATTACTAAAACTTTTAGGATAGGAATACAATTGTCGTTATAGATTTCCATGCTAAATTAAGCGTGAGGAAATAAATTTTTAAGGTGGATAAAAGTAAATCAAGAGAAGACTCGCCATGGGCCTAGATCACAAAAATGTCATCAATAAATTGTATCCGACATTTGGGTTTTAGATGGAATTTGTTGAGGGTAAATCTTCATAGTGTTTTATGAAGATGTTTTCTATTATATTGGATAAGAAAGACTCATTAGATGTGTTTTTAGTTGGTTTTTTTGGAAATAAATAAAGTATATAGAAGAGAAATTCTAAATAACTTTAAGGTATCAATATCAACAATTTTAGAAATAAGGTTTAGAAATTTTAAAACATGAATTTTGGTGAATCTAAAAATTTTGTTCAATTATTATTCATAAAGAGTTAATAAACTGTAAAAAAATTAAATAATAACTATTAATTATATATATAAATATAATTAATAATTATTATTAAATTATTTTTCCTATTTTATTAATTATAAACATATTTATAGTTTTATAAGTAGTTTTAAAAATATATATATATAGAAAACCAATAAACATTTGACATATATATTGATAAATAGTTCAATATGAATAGATATCTTTTATTTTTAATTTATTTTACTATATATATATATATATATATATATATATATATATATAAACATTTATTATGTTAATAAAATTCATTAACTTATTATACCTAAAGTTCAAAACAATTAATTTTAAGTGTTTCTATGGTTCATGCATTTTAAATTGTTGTGATAGTTAACTAATCACAAAAATTTAAAGTTGTTGTATTTTCCAAATAGATGCCTTCTAGTGTAAGAAAAATCTAGAATTTGCATATTATAATCACTTACATGATATCTAATGGCACATATGGAATCTAAGATAAGATAGGGAAGGGCATAAAGCAAAGGATATAAATAAGCAAAAATCATCCAAAACCTTGCTCAATAAATTACTCCAAGTTTGTGTGTAATATTTTGTTTATTTATATCATCACTTTCCAATTCTTTAATTGATCATCATTTTCCAATAATAGAAAAATTATACAATCGTTTTTACAAAAATGAACAAATAATACTTGTGTGGAGAATTAAGATCTATCTTAGTGAATATTATGAAGACGATGATGTCCTGAGAACTATTCATACAAAGAGGTTTCAAATCCTTGATACTGAAGGTTCACTCCTACAACGCATTTTGAATAAGTAGGATTTCTGAATAAGTAGCTAGCATTTGCCAAATTTAATTTAATTTATGGGCTCATTTGCCAAATTTAATTTAATTTATGGGCTTTAAAGAATATATGTTATTTAGTTAATGGCACTTTTTTGTAGATGCATACGTTTATTCCAGTTCAATTGTAGCAGTTTGTTTTTTATTCAGTTTGTGGGAGCATGTTTTAGAATTTGCTTTCTGTAACATGGCTATAATGAGCTTGTATTTGCATTGATCTGGACGTTTATGTTAACTCATTTTTTCATTATGAGAGTAACTACTAGTTTTTTTTATAAAATCAAATTATTTAATTCCAAGAACATACTATATCAAAGCATTTCATATTGCATTTCATCTTTTGATGTTTGAATGCAATTCTAATAGGATTTCTTTCTCTGCATGTATCAAAGAACAACTGCAATTTATTCACGTTAAGATGTTAATCTTATTAAAGACCATGATTATTATATTCACATTTGAAATGTCTTTTGTTAGATGTGTATGATCTGGTCATTATGTGTTTCTTGTGCAGTTGCTCCAATCGACTATGCACATCTACCTGCAAGTTAGATGTAACAATTGCGGCTAAAAGCAGAGGATTCAAAAACAGCTTTACAATCTGGAAAAGGAAAAGGGACAGTTCCATTTCAGAGGATGAGGATACAATGTTCATGTACCTAAACTCCCTATGTCCACCTGAAATGTTTGCAACACCATCTTTTTCTGTTGAGTCTTACACATGATTATTAATGTTCAGTTTGTACTTTGATTCGTATCAAACATGTTTTTCATTTTTATAGTTTATACGACATCAATTATAACAAGGGCCACTAGAATCTTTTTTTTATGAGATTAGTTTCTGCCATGCCATGCCAAACTGTGATGTGATGTTCATTGTAAATCCCAGTTGGCATTGCTCTCTTTTTGAAAAGCAAAGAGACATGTCTAAAATATGCTATGACATCCCATGCCAAACTGTACTATGATGTTAATTCTAAAGCCCAGTTGGCATTGCTCTCTTTTTGAAAAGAAAAGAGACATGTCTTGTGTATGCTTTGATATCTCATACTTGCTATTTTGTAAAATTGTTAAGTTCAATAAACTTGTTATATATTGTGATTTGGACTATTCTCCATCCTTTGAAAAATTGCAGTGTTCCATTTTGTTGTGGTATTAATTGCAGTGTTTCATTTATCAATATACTGTTGTTTGAATAAAATGTTATAAAAGGTATTGTTTTCATAATAATTATATAAAAATGTGATTATTAGCTGAGCTTGCGGCTTTGTTTCCTGTTTCATTTTGAAATACTATGGTGCAAGTTTTAGATGTATCTTGATTACAAAATGCCATAATGTCACGCCCTTCCCATTTCAAGTTGATTGCTTATCTTTTTGCAAGTCGATGTCTAGTTTTACAACCAACTCTTCCTATATAAGTGTAGCTTAAATTACTTGTTCCTTCAATACAATTTATAAATAAATCTTCTACCTATAATTTTAATGTTTAGAGTGTTTTCACATTTTTAATCTTTCAAACATTTTACGCATCTAGAATTTTTTTAGTTTCTATGAATCTTCTTTTCATGTCAAACTTTCTTGACTAGTCTTTTTGGATATGGTCATGCTTGTTTCTCACTTTCCATATGTTGGTCCTCACGGCGTTCTTTTGCACATCTTGGTGCAAATGCTAGTTATATTTATTGATCTCTATGTTGAACATTGTGATGTTGATGATGATGATTAACGTCCATTGAGACCAACTTTGGTCTATCATATCTTAAGAAGGATAATACTTGGTTTACTTTAAAACTTGTTCCTGTGCTAAAAAAACTCGCAAAGAAGCTTTCCAAACTCACTATAGTTTTGACAAGTTAGGAGGTTATAAAGGTTTGTATTGTAGCAAATACTATGAAACTCAGATCTAATGTGGGTTTAAGTGGGGCAACTCTAAGAGAAAGTGGTTTTCATCATCAACGCTCATAGACTCACACAGATGGAAAACCCTTCCCACCCATTGAGTTTTAGGGATAGACCAACGCACTATTTCACTGTGCGTTTCATGAGAGTTCGTTCTAATCTTGGCTATATTTTTTTTTTTCCGTGAGCTAATTACTACCGAGAGAAACTTCTGATCTTCCAAATTAGGATTAATGACCTCCTTATAGTATCTTAATTTTCTCTTAACTGCTAAATTTTCGTCACACCACAATTTCTCTTTAATCTTAGAAGTAATAATATTTTTGACATTATCAATGTTCTGCAAAATGTCGTTTTCATCAATGCCCCAATGGTTTAACTAAGCTATGGTATTTTTACACCAATATCGCTTGAGGTGTAGTTGGTTTTGACTTGAGTTTAAAGCAACTTTAGGAAGTCTCTCGTTTGTCGTGTTATTTATCTTATCCTTGCACATCATGTACCTAGTCATAACCATGCTCTCGATGGGGGGAAGACCCATTTCTATGAGGATAATAGGAGAAGGCGTATTGCTTTTAATTTTGAGGTTATAAGTTATAAATCGCTTCTGGATTTGTTCAATATTCCTCCAAGATTCTCTAGAAATGTTGCACTCCCATACTTCACAACCATACAAGATAAGAAGGATGACAAGAGTTTCAAAGAGGAACTTCATTTTATCCCACATGACTAGATTAGATGATTTAGAGTTATTTTCAAGACCAAAATAAGTTTTCTACTCTCCGTTAATAATTTTCTCAATGCTATAGTTCCAATTGAGCTTGTGATGAATATCAATTCTGAGACACTTGTAAGAAGTCAACTCCTAGGGATTTCTATTATCATAAATAAAAATTTGCATAAATGTCTTTCTTAAATTTTATAATCATGATTTTTGTCTTATCTGTAGTAACTATAATACCTACGTTAAAGCTAAAATCTTTAAGAATTGTGAATTGCTTATCCAAATTTGAAAAAAAGTCATCAACATAATATTTGAATTCGTGGATTGAATGGATTGGATGCTGCTCAGTGCTCACCCGGCTTCGGCGTCGGCGTGGATTCGGCAACTTCATGATTGTCAATGGATCGACTTCCAAGGCGTTTTAATGTGGAACTCAATTTCCAAAGCTCGAAAAGCCAAGGAAAAAGACAAACTAGGTAGAGGCAGGGATGGAATTTGAAATCGGACCGGGCACGCGCACTCCACGTTCTCTGTCACTAGAACCCTATTTCAGATTCCAATGACCAGACAAGGTTCCGGAAGTTGGCAACAAAAATAGGAGTAAGCTAGTTGTGGAGCAATCCTCTCTCATTGGACGAAGAAGGAGCAAAGTTAGCGTTGACTGTGCTCCTCCTCCAATGGAAAGAGTTTTGCTCCACAGCTAGCTCACTCCACAAAAATATCCATTTCCACCGATCAACGCAAAAAATCAATTCACTTTTTCACCGAAAGCCACTTCATCCTTCGTTTCGCGTAACGGATTTGATGGCCAACCCGTGCCTGTCAGTATAAAATTCATCAGACATAAAACTCTTGGCATATCATTGAGTTATAGCAATTGGCGCGTACAACTGGGCACAAACTCATACAACCAAACAGAATTGATATGGAGAAATCCGGTTATGGAAATGACGGAATATTCAGGTCCTTGAGACCGCCGTTGAAGCTTCCAAAGGACGAGAACACCAACATGGTCTCTTTCATGTTCAGAAATTCCTCATCTTACAGTCACAGATTAGCCCTGGCAGATGCAGATTCCGGCGAGAAACTGAACTTCGGGGAATTGAAAGACAAGGTAAGCGTTGTGGGTAGTGGATTAAGTCAAATAGGTATTAGAAAAGGCGACGTTGTTATCTTGTTTTCTCCGAATTCTATTTATGTTCCCCTATGTTTCTTTGGGATTGTTTCAATTGGGGCGGTGGCAACCACTGTGAATCCGTTGTATACCCCCATGGAAGTAGCCAAACAGGTCCAGGATTCCAAAGCCAAACTCATAATAACTCTCCCAGGGCTGTGGGATAAAGTTAAAGATCTGGGCTTGCCTGCCATACTAATTGAGGGGGAGGGGGTGGGGTCTAGTTCTCACATTATCTCATTTTCTGAGGTCTTAACAATGGGTGCCCAGAAGAACCCACCTGAGGTTATTATCAAGCAGACAGACACAGCTGCACTGTTGTATTCTTCTGGGACTACTGGGACCAACAAAGGGGTCATCTTAACTCATAGGAATTTCATGGCAGCAGCCTTGATGAATACCAGTGACCAAGAAATAAAAGGTGAGAGGCATTGGATAGTCTTATGTGTTCTTCCCATGTTTCATGTCGGTGGGCTGTCATTTGTAACATATGCGCAGCTTCAGAGAGGACATACTGTGGTTTCAATGAGGCAATTTACATTTCCGACGATGCTTGAAGCCATTCAAAAATATAAGATAACTTATTTACCTATGGTGCCACCCATTATGATTGCTATTGCAAAAGAAAATATTGTGGCACGATACAATCTGTCTTCTCTGAAGGAGGTTCTCTGTGGAGCAGCACCTTTGGATAAGGATATCATGGAAGAGTGTTCGAAAAGAATACCACAGGCCACAATTAATCAGGTGCATTTCTATATCCAGCTTTTACCAATGCGTCATAGATTGAGTAGAATTTTTTCATTTACTTCCTCCAAAAACCTAATGGTAGAAGACAAAATCTGTACAGTTTTTATATATCTTGGCCGCCATTTCCCTCAATGTTGCCTATCTGCTCCATGTTTAGTATCAACTTTTATGTTTTGAAGAGTTAAAATGTCTTTAATACAATAAACTACTGATTTAAACTTTAAAATGGAAAATTTAACAAGCTAGATAAACTATTAATCTCTTCTGCTTTTAATGAGTGCTTCTGCATTACTTAATAGTACATAGGACAAATAATATGCACTTCTTGCTTGCAAAGTAAATATAGTTGTTTTTCTTAATTTATATTTTCATTTTCTCAATTTTCACTTTCCATTGGGTTACGTTTTAGATTGCATAAGTTGATTACATGAAAGCAATGATGTACCAAAAGAGTGGTAGAGTGCTTCTTCAAGCATTCTTTCCCTTCTTCTAACCATCGTTTGTATCACATTGTTTATGGTTTTGTTGAAGATCATTGTAAATGAGATAATGTGTATGTGTGAGAACTTCCACTTAGGATTTAAAACAACGTCAATAGAACCATAGAAAAGTTGGAGAACCCTTGTTAAGAAGTGTCTAAAACCACATAATCACATAACTTTTAAGATAGCGGTGAAGGTAGAAGAGTGTAAGTATCCGAATCGATCATGATCTTTACTTGTTTAAATAAATCTCATGGGAAGATCATGTAGTCTATGGGAATAGTATGTAAAGCCTTTAGAATATGTATTCTTTTTTAAATGTTTATAGGTTTAAATATGAAAGAGGTAGGAAATTTAAATAATCAAATTATGATATAGAGAAGACCATCCAAAATATGGAATATTAAAAAGTTAAAATTATACTAAAAATGAAATATAAACCATTTTTAAAATGTCATAAATTTAAATATGAAAGATGTCATAAATGTTAATAGTCTATTTATGATATAGAAAGAATCAGAAATTTTAATAGTCAAATTCTGATATTGGAATCCAGCTGAAATTGTTGAAATTGCATTTGTGTTCTTGGAATTGCATAATCAAGGTGCCATTGGGTTTTTGAAAGCGCTGAATCCATTTCTGCAATCCAAAATGCAATTTGAAGAATGAAAAATCGTGATTTCTTCAAAGATTTTATTGTCAAATTCCAACAAAAATGACTAGAAAAGTTGAAAATGAAGAAAGTTTAGCCAACCCCCATATCATATCATTGCGTTGTGATCTTAGGTAGACACAAGGTTGCAAAAAACTAGAAGGAATTGAGATAGAGAAATCCAGTTATGGAAGGACGGGGTAATCAAATCCCTGAGACCGCCATTGAAGCTAACACAACATGGTCTCCTTTGTGTTTAGAGATTCATCATACTATGCTCACATATTAGCACTAATAGATGCAGATTCTAGTGAGAAATTTCTCGCTTCATAGATTTCAAAGACAAGGTAAGCATACTAGGTAGTGGATAAAGTCATTTGGGCATTAGAAAAGGAGGCATAGTGGCCTTGTTTTCTCCCATTTCTATTCAAGTACCCCTTTGTTTCTTGAGAATTGATTCAATTGGGGCAGTGGCAACCATTGTGAATCCATTGTATAAAGAATTTAAAAAATAAGTTTCTCTTCGGGGCATGCTTGTTATTCCAATGATTTTGTATATTTTTTGAAGTTTGAGCTTGTACTAGTTTTAAACAAATTTGAAGGAAAGTTGCCAAAAACTAAAAGTGATTTATAATAAACAATGTATTTATATGAAACAATATTAAAATCAAATGCAATACACCCTACCCTATCATTTGTTTAGGTTGGTCTTCCACCCACAAAAAGAAAGGCTACTATAAAGTACATAGTATAACCTAGTTGACTTAAGAGAACTTACTATCATTTGTTTAGGTTGGTCTTCCACCCACAAAAAGAAAGGCTACTATAAAGTACATAGTATAACCTAGTTGACTTAAGAGAGAAGTTCTGTATTCCATCTCCAAACTTAAAGGAAAAGAGAAAGGATACTATCACATACATAGTATAACCTAGTTGAATTAAGAGAGAGGTTCTCTATTCCATCTCCAAATGTAAAGAAAAAACACTCAAGGCTCAAAAGAATGAGTATTGTAGATGTTACTTCTTCATTGAGTTATTGAGAACAAGAATAAGAAAAATTTGATTTACCAAAAAAACCACTCATTACCATGGTGGTCAAGATAGGTCAACTTGCGAGATGCATAAATTTTACATATGAACTTCGATTGAGGTAATTTTTGCAGCATTTGAAAACTTGAAATGTGTAGAATAACATGGAGAGGTTGAGAGCTATGCTTGCAAAGTTTTACCTACCTACCTAACTATTGTTTGGATCGACTGTCGAATACACATTGGGATACCTCTTTTGTATGGTTAGAGCAGTATTTCAACAGAAATAGAGGAAAATCCTACCACATCTTCAATGCTTGGATCTTAGATTTTCTATATAATCCCCAGATCTTGTCTTTTCTATACAATGCATGAAAGAAGAAAATGACCCAACATAGTTGTTACAGTAAATACCGGCATAGATCCATATTAAAAAGGATCTACCATGAGGGGAAAGGGATCAAATCTCTCTACCTGCAAACCCTTTTTTTAGAGTGGAGATGTTCAAGGAAATGTGAGTGGAATGCTTATGCTTATAATTTTTAGTCTTATATATGTGGTTTTAAAAAATATTTTAAATCTAAATTGAGCACACATGTTATTTTTATAACATTTTATTATTTTACATCTCCCTACTGGGTTATAGCATGTGCCTCTTCCGCGCAATAAGATTTTATAAAATTAACATACATGTAAATGAATGTCTCTGACTTACCATCATAGTGACAACTTAAAGAGATTAATACCTAATGCCCACTCAGATAACCACTTCAATATCAACATCCTCCTCTGTCAACAACTTTGTGACTAAAGCCAGTTCAGAATCAAGTTTGTGAATGCAACTGAGCAGCCTGCCAAACTCTTCTTCGCTTCCACATAGTGTAATAATAGACAGAAGACAACCGCAAAGGAATTCATTAGGAGAAATCCCTCATTGAAGAAGTTGATCAAACACCTGATAACATCATTAAATATTTTCCAGCTGCCCAAGCCATAATAATATTTTCCTCTTGTTAACACATGATACAGAATCAAGCGTAGAATCACACGCCATTACTTTTAATAGGCCAAGTGCCAAGTAGCATGGTGAAATGCTAACCATCACATCTCAATTACAATAATTTGTTATTTTATTCAATAATCCAAATAATCAAATTACAATAATGTTATATATATAACATTATATTATTATAACCAAAATAATCTTACATACATTCAATTAATTATGATCAACTTTTTATGACATTATATTACTATAACCAAAATAGTCTACTTACTTACATTCAAGTAATTATGATTAACTTTGCACATCATTATGGGACTTGATGAGTACATGCCCTGAAATCATAGAGGTTTTTGCAAATTGAATATGCATTCATCAAAGTCCAGATTATGATGTGTATCTTTTGAGGTTTTGCAAATTGAATATGCACTCATCAAAGTCCAGATTATGATGTGTATATTTTGACTTGATGAGTACATGCCCCGAAATCATAGATATTTTTGCAAATTGAATATGCATTCATAAAATTCTAGATTATGATGTGTATATTTTGAAAGCTAGGACATTAAATGAAGGTAAGTAAAGCATTTCCAAAAAAATCCTATAAGCTTAGGAGTATTAAATTCATACATTTTTTTTAGAATTATGGGTAAGTGATATTTAACTAAGTAAATTAGAATAGCAAGACAAGGTACCTAACTAGTATCTAATGATATGGATGAGATAACTTTCCAATGGGCAACTTTGATATTGGGTAGTAACAATCATCATTCTTATAATCATTATTATAGTCTTTCAAAGATACATTTTCATGTTTTTTTTTAATTTATTAAACATTTAAATTAAAAATTAATATTTTAAAGTTTTTACTATGTTTTTTTTTTGAGTGCATGATCATACTTCTTAAGGAAAAATTGCCACCTTATATTGTTTTGCTAATTGGTATGATCCTTTGCTAAATGCAAAATAATGCTATATTTTCCATTATTTCTATATTATCAATTTAAATATTTGTTAACTAAGTATGTTATTGATATCCACAAATTAGCCTAATTAAAATTGGAATACCATATTTATGACTTTTTACAGTGTTCTTAACTACCAGCATAGATCCAAATCCTAGGCTCTATCAAGCGCCGAGAGGGATCAAATCTTTGGAGGTGCAGACCTCTTCTTAAGTATTGCACTCAACTATTAGCTTTAATGTGATTCAGACGAAAAGGCACGTCTTTTTATTTAAGGTCCACAAATAATATTTTTTTTATTAATATTTAATACTATTTATGGCTGCATATAATATTTTTTATTTTGTTAGTAAATAACATTAAAACATCTACCCCATACATAGTTTTAAAACCATGTGCAAGGTCCTCCTAAAATCATGGGTTGTTTAGGAGGCCTTGCACATGGTATTAAAACCATTTGCAACTACCTCCTAAACCATGTACAACCATGTACAATAAAACAGTGGGTTTTTTAGGAGGCCTTGCACATGGTTTTAAAACCATGTGCACTACCAACATTTTCTTTGCGGATAATTCAATTTTTTATTTTTTATTATTTTTTATTATTTTGTTAAGAAGAAACATTACAACAGCTCCCCTATATTGTGTTGTTTTTCTCACCGACATTTTTTATGGCCGATAATTAATTTTTTTATTTTTTATTTATTATTTTGTTAGGTACTAACATTACAACATCTCTCCCATATTAGGTTGTTTTTGTGGCCAACATTTATTTTGGAAGATAATTAAAAGTTTTGTTTTTTATAGCCAACATCTATGTAACATTATGTAACGTTACGTAACGTTACAAGATCTCCCCCATACTGGGCTATAAAGTGCCTCTGGACGCAATTAATGAAATGAAATTTGACCATTCCTAAATTAATACATTATTTTAATAATCTATGCATTACATTGTGCTTAATATTTTGAAATGTAATGCCACTATTTATTGAAATGTAATTGAAGACTCTTCTTAAACTAAGACAAGAGTGTATAATTAGGCTATCTAAATTAGATTGTTTCCATTTTCTTGAAACACAATTTAGCTATTCCTATACTAAGTTACAAGGACTGGCTACTAAGTAGCACTTGTTATTCAATTGAAACAATTCATCGCCAATGTATTATTATTAATAAGTGAATGTATTAAATTGTTAATTACAAATTGAAAACCCATAACTTATGGAATTATTTTAAATCGTTAATTACAAGTTGAAAACCCATAGCTTATGGAATTATTTATGAAATAGAATAATTAATTAAATAAATATATAAGTTGAATGTGACTAATCAAATATAATTTAAAACATGGACTTTTTTAAATTTAATGAGTTTTTAATTTAAAATATTTAAATATTAATTAAATATAAATGATTAATATTTTAACTTAAAAATAATTTTCATATATAATTTTAATAATTAAATTTGATTTTTTAAAATTTATAATTAAATTTTGATAATTTAGATTTATGTTCATTTCAAATAAAAGAATTAAAATGATAGAATTAATCAAGTAGCCTAAATATTAGTTGCACGTTTAAGAGCACAATGCAATCATCATTTATTGAAAAACTTTGTATTAGATTTGTGTTCATTTCACATAAAAGAGAATTCTCACTTTTTTATTTAAACATAAAGAAAGATAGCAAGTGAAAACCCATATCATTAAATACAATTGATTGTTAAAATTGTTACAATGAATTAATAAAGTAGCATGAATATTAGTTGTATGTTTAGCATAACGCAATCATCATTTATTGAAAAAAATTAGAAGAAGTCGAGGAGGAGGGGAGGGGAAGGTGGTGAAGGCGGCGGGAGGGGGAGCCGGAGCGGGAGGGGGAGCGGAGGGGGAGGTTTGATCTCTTTCTAGGCTTTGTAGAACATGAGTTAGATAGGTATATGCTAGTGATATTTACTTGAAGTTAAAGTTAATATTGTCTTAGCTTATTAAAATACCCAGTTCAAAAATATGTATTTTAATATTCTAAAATTAAAAGTCAATTGTATTTAACCAACCATCCCAACTTAGAATTAAAACCATTAGTTTGCATGGTAATTAAAAAGTCATATCCAAAAAATCCCTTTCATACTACCCATGCAAGGATGTTGTAGCATAGTAGCATAGTGCAGATTTGATCCCTTTCAAGGCTTTGTAAAACCTAAGTTAGATGGGTATATACTGGTGATATCTACTTGAAGTAAAAGTTAATATTGTCTTAGCCCATTAAAATACCCAATTCAAAAACATGTATTTTAATACTCTAAAAATAAAAGTCAATTGTATTTAACCAACCATCCTTACTTGGAATTAAAACCATTAGTTTGAATGGTAATTAAAAAGTCATATCCAAAAAATCACTTTCATATTACCCATGCAATTTGAAATTGTAACTAACACTTCGCAATGTCATTGTTTTTTTTGTATGTGGTGTAATGGATTTAGGGTTACAATAATATTTGGAGATTGAGATTGAACTTTTAGAGAAGAGCCCTAAATTTAATGAATCTAGGTTTTTTTGTCATTTCACCTATGTGATTCTTTTAATATAGGGTCAGTGCAAGAAGATGATGGACCTTTAAGATGCAATCCTAGTTTTTAAAAACAACATCATGCTACCAAAAAATACATCAACCCGAGCTTGACATAGCGCTTGGTATGGTTCAACCCCAGCCTGACATGTCATGGAACATGTAGGATAGGAAGACAAATCGCGTACGCGTGATAGAAATACAAAACGCGCATGCGATTTGAAGAGGAAAAACGCGCACGCGATTTGAAGAGCAAAAACGCGCACGCGATTTAGTCAACCACAACGCACGCGATTTAGTCAACCACAATAAATTGATTGAGTGCACGGCTAAACGTAATAAACTTGTATAATATACTCAAAATTTAATACATAGGGATTGTTGGCCTAAAAGTGGGATACGACCATTATGTCAATATATAAAACATGATGGATGGTTATTTGAATCTATTCCATTATTTAAGGTTTAAATACATG
>LPNX010217495.1:88650-104927 GCA_001517045.1 Pseudotsuga menziesii | reverse complement strand
AACTCATTTGTAGTAGTGTACTTGGATGACATCCTGATCTTCAGCCAGACTTGGGAAGAGCACCTCCACCACATCCGACAGGTCCTCCAAACATTGCGGTAGCATAAGTTGTGTGCCAATTTGGACAAGTGCACTTTTGGCATGACCCTGGTTCAGTATCTGGGATACATTATTGATGACTATGGGGTACATGTGGATCCAACCAAGATCCAAGTCATTCGGGATTGGCCAGCCCCAACTACTCTAACAGAGCTTCGCAGCTTTCTGGGCCTTGCTAATTTCTACCGCAGGTTCGTGTGGGGATTCTCTCATATCACTTGGCCCTTGATTCAAGTCACCAAGGGAGGAGCGAACGCAAAATTCTTTTGGTTGGAAACTCAACAGAAGGCATTTAAAGAATTGAAACATTGCCTATGCTGTGCCCCAGTGCTCACATTACTAGACTTGCAACAACCATTTGAGATCGAGATAGATGCCTCTGACTATGCTATTGGGGAAGTCCTTACTCAACAAGGGCATCTAGTGGCATATCACAGTGAGACATTTCCCGACACTGTCTGCAAATATCCCACTTATGAAAAAGAGATGTATTCCATTGTACAGGCTTGCCGACAATGGAAGCAATACATGTTGGGGAAGGAAACAATCATCCACACAGACCACCGACCCCTGCAGTTCATGCAGACACAAGGGAAGTTACAGAATGATCGCCATCAGAAGTGGTCCACATATCTACAACAGTTTCATTTGAACATCAAGTACAAGAAGGGAAGCACCAATAATGTTGCAGACTACCTCAGCCAACCACTGATCATGGCGATAACGACCGTGCTCAACTCTTGTGGGAACGAGACTTCTGATTGGCCGCTTCTCTACAAGAGCGATCCAAAATTCAGCCACACATACTAGACACTCTTGGAGGGAAACCAAGTTCCAAAATTTCACCTCCAGGATGTACTACTATGTCACATGGGACACCTTTGTGTTCCTTCAAGTGAGCGTGCCAAGATGATTTGGGAAGCGCACTACAGTTAGGTCGCTGGGTATTTTGGGGTCGAGAAAACAGTGGTAGTACTGCAAAAGTATTTCTATTGGCCGAACCTTTGACAAAACGTCGGGAAGTACATCTGATCCTGCACTGCCTACGCCATTGCCAAACCATCCATCAAGAAGCAAGGCCTCTATACTCCGTTTCCTACCCCTAGTTGACCTTGGGAATCCACCTCCATGGATTACATGTCAGGCATTTCTTCTACTAAGCACAAAAATGACTGTGTACTTGTGTTCATTGACAGATTCTCAAAGATGGCCATAATGGCGTCCTGCAAGAAGAATATCACAACAGAAGCCACTGCTAAACTCTTCTTTGAATGAGTGTGGGTACACTTTGGGATCCCACAGTCTATAATCTCAGACTGGGACAGCAGGTTCCTTAGTACATTATGGTCTAGCCTATGGTCAATGCTAGACACCAAGCTCACAAAGTCCACAGCTTTCCATCCCCAGACTGATGGCCAGACAGAGGTCGTCAATAGGATGATCGTACACATTTTGCGCATGTACAACTCAAAGCATCCACGCACATGGGATGAAAGCCTCCCCTATGTACAACACAACTATAACTGGGCCCTCCACAGCTCAACCAACCACAGCCCCTTTCAGGTGGGCTTGGGATTCCAGCCACTATGTCCCATTGACGTATCCATGCCATTTGCAGCTACTCAAGTTGATTCAACTCATATCCAGTCTGAAGTTTCCAAGGCAAACAACTTCATTGAGAGCATTCCGCACATTCGCCAATAGGTTCATGATATATTGGATAGATCCAATGCTAAGTACAAGCAGCGACATGATCAGCATCGGGTGCAACACAACTTCCAGGTGGGTGACAAAGTGTGGCTACATTTGCAGAAGGAGCGCCTCGCTGGACCCCACCGTAAGCTTCTCCCACTTCGATATGGGCCATACACCATCACCAAGGCTATCGGGGACAATGCCTTCGAGCTCAGTATTCCACCATTCCTTGGTCTACACCCAGTGTTCAATGTGGACTGCCTTCGACCCTACTTTCCACCTCTACTAGACACATCAGGCGTGGCAGAACAACTCACACCAACAGAGTTAAACCCTGACTGCATGCAACAAGACACCGCTGATCGGATTATGGACACATAGATCAAGAACACTCGCCATTAGAAGATCCATCTATATCAAGTTGTCAAAGCATGCCAGCTCCTTCACCAGGGAAAGTGGCTCACCAGGGACCAAGTTCAACAGAAGTTTCCTCATCTCATGGAGGAACTCAACGCAATAGGGACCATTGCTTCCTAAGGGGGGAGGAATGATCCAAGAGGATATTGGTGGCCACCCACCTATTCCTCTTGGACCCCCACCATTGTTTCTTTCAGTTTTCCAGTTTCCTTAATTGTAGCACAATTTACTATTTTTGGCAGTTTTTGGGTCCTAAACTTCTAGAGCCGTTTTGAGGCCCTAAATGACGTTTTTTTGGCATCGAATGGTCGGGAAAATATGAGTCTGTTTTGGACTTGTTATTTGCTATTTATGGATGTATTCCTTAAATAGATATTTCTAATAATATATCATGCACATGAAATGGAGATAGTATGCTAAAGTTACGACCCCGGGAAATTGATGTACCAAGTTACCCAACGGGGCCCACATTAAGGCCTTTCACCTCCTAGGGTTAGGTTTTTGGATGTGTAGGGTTTCTATTGTTTCTCAATAATATATAGGCCTTCGAGCCTCATTGTAACATAGATTTCAGAGGCATGTAGCCGCCACATCTCTTCTCAAAGATAAGCTACCAGCACTCTAGCTAGTTTATTTCCATTCTGTATGTAAACAAGTTTCAGTTATTGATTAATGAAATGAAGTGTTATTTCCACTGCATATTTGTTTCTATGGTTATTTGTTTATTATATTGCATTCCTGCATAAATCCGGATCAGCTCAAGATAAGAGTAATGACTAAAACTGTCACATAGGAGGCGATGCACTATGTAGGATATCATGGTTGTCCTAAAAGTAGGATATTGGTGGAAATATGCAATTTTATTCACTAAGGATGGGTCTTGGACCATGGTTGGGGAATAAATTGAGGGAATTATACATTACAACAAAAATTGGATTTAGCGTCGAATTTAGCGCTGGATTTTAGTGTAATTTTTTCCCAATTGTGGTGAACAATCCGACGCTAAACCTGACGCTATTGTACATTTTTCGTAAAACGTCGTCTATTGCATCTTTTTTTTTTGTCCTTTTTAACATCCATTTTTGTGCCCAATTTTTTGCATCTAATGTTACGCCTTTATTTGCGCCCAATTTTTCAACTTCCATTGCATCTTTTTTTGCGTCCTTTGTTACATCCTTGTTTGCACCCAGTTTCACTCTCATTTTTGCATCCAATGTTGCGTCTTATTTTGCTCCTAGTTTTTCATCGAGTCTTGCACCCAATTTTGCACCATGTTTTACATAAAATTATGTGTCCAATTCTGCATCTAGGTTTAGATCCAGTTTTAGGCCCAATATTGCGTCTAGTTTTGCATCCAAATTTACTTATAATGTTGCATCCCCATTTGCATCTAATTTTGTATCTTTTTTTACGTCTTTTTTTGTATCCATGTTTGTGCCAAATGTTTCATCTCGTTTTATGTCATATTTTGCATCTAGGTTTGCACCTAGTGTTGCATCCCGGTTGATGTCTTTTTTTGCATCTATGTTTGAGCCCAATTTTGCACCCAATGTTGCACCTAGTGTTGTGCCTAGTTTTGTGCCCATGTTTGTATCTAATATTGCATCTAGTTGTGTGTCCAATGTTGCATCCCATCTTGCATTCAATATTACGTCTAGTTTTACATCCAGTGTTTTGTCCCGTCTTGCATCTAAAATTGTGTCTCGTTTTAAGTTTTTGTTTGTGCCAAATGTTGCTTCCAGTTTTGCACCTGGTGTTACACCTAGTTTTATGTCCATCGATACACCATATTTTGTGCTCAATTTAATGTCCAATTTTACTTCTAGTTAGGAATCCACTTTTTCATCTATTGTTGCATCTAATTTTGGACCTATTATTACATCTAGTTTTGAGTCATTAATTGTGTCTAGTGTTGAGTGTCTTTTTGCATCCAATTTTGCATTTAGTGTGACATCCATTTTTGTGTCCACATTTGCGTTTGACATAAGGTCGGATTTTGCATCCACTTTTGTGTTTGGTGTGACGTCCACTTTTACATCATGTTTTGCATTTAGTATTGTGTCTACTATTGCATCCATCTTGCACTACTGCATTTTTTACCTTTAGAAATACATTGCAATATCATTAGGGCATGGAGGAATCGAACCACCAATCTCCTGCTTGTAAAGCAGGTGCTCTTCCATTGAGCTAGCAACCTTTAAGAATCAGGAAGAGGAGCAATATTAACACATAGATTTCATCATTTGTAATTCTAATAAAAGACAATAAGATTCAAAGACAAACATGCATAAAATCCAATTTATTTTTCCAAACACACTAATAAGCAAAAAAATCTACCCTGCTCAGGCAACAAAATATCCTAAACAATTATGCAATCTATTAAAGTGGTCCGTAAAAGGGTCTTAGAGAACAACATAATGTATCAATGCATACCTATTAACCTAAACTTGATATGTACAAAGAATAAGGGTTGTGTTTAAGAAATAGTTGTAGAATCCAATTGAGGATGTGTGTGTTGTTACATAAATGTTGTTATTCATTGATTGTGTGATTTTGTTCAGCAGGGATGTTAAGAGAAGAACTCATGAATGGTTACTAAAAGAATACACCTACTATGTGAATCATACATGATATAATGAATATTTTAACAATGAACACCAACAAAGGCAATTTATAATAGCAAAAAAATTATTTGCCAAGGGCACATGCTATTGTGCACATGTGACTACAGTATGATATGTAAGTACATGAAGGTATTTGTGTGCATAAATAGAGATATATTCATACACATTCAAATATATATCCATATTCCATGAAAGAAAAATAATAGAACAAAGCATATATAAGAATTAAAGATAAGTGTAATATTACTGGGATAAGCTATTCAATGTTAGAGACCATGATATATCAACTATATTTCAAGTTGGTGAAAAGGAAATTTAAACAACCATATTGTTCCCAGAAAAAGCCAACTATTCACAAAAATAAAAATAGCCATTCACTTCAAACCTTCAAACTTGTACATTTAAAGTTTGACTAAGAATGTAAAGTGTCATTGACCTTGATTTTCTTTCTCGAATTTGATTTTTTTAGCTTGTTCACTTTTTATGCCCAATATTGAATAAAAAACAAAAACACAATTGCATAATCCAATTGGGATTACGTAATTTGGTACAACTATCTTATGAGAAGTTACAATAGGGAAATGCCACAAGAAATTCTTGCATAGCCCTTGTTTCCTACCCATAAAATTTTTGGAAATCACAACAGGTATGAAACACCCATGAAATGTTTGCAGGGCATTCCTGTTTCTGGAAACATTTCCACGAGATTTCTGAGACACTTCCTATCCAAAAGACCATAAATGGCATGTTTCCTTTGTTCCAGAGGAGAAAATATTAAAGGCCCTCAAAGGGAGTGAAATCTAGGAACGTCTTGTTTGTGCATAAAAAGGACCTAAATAGGCAACAAACCCAAAAAATCTAAAATTTTGAAATGAAAGCACAAAATTTTTTAGAGTTTGAATTATTTTTTATATTAATTATTTTTTAAATTATTTAAATATACCATTTTCACACTTCCTGAACATTTTGAAAAGTGTCATTTCCATATCAAAACTGTTTCGTAGTTTCAGGTGACTTGGAGTTGGCATTAGGTCCTAGGGTGAGAGGCACCTTATTCTGTTTTAAGTATATCCTTGTTTGGATGTTACCCATGGCCACCCATCCCCACACATTATCTCTATATGACATGCCAATGTTAAATAGTTACCATAACAAAATCGTCCATTTATTGTGGATGAGTAGGTTACCCACATTATAATGTATAAGTAGATGGGTAGATGGTCATTATACATACACACATACATATATAAATGAATACATGAATAAATCCACATCAAAACTGCTACCATAGTTAATTACCAAATCTTTCAAAATTTTGAGCTTGAGCTCATCAGAAGTGATCAGATGATACATATTTACTTACATCAATTTCACTTGACACTTTAGAGTCTTATCACCAAAAAGTGATACAAAAAAAACCATGTTTTTAGAATTACTTTTATCAAAAACATGCTTCTTGAATGGTGTACCTATTGACTTTCCAAAGCTTTCATCCTAAGTAACAGGCGTTTCACAAAATAATTTCCAATCATAAAAAGGTGTGCTTGAGATCACTACAAGTGATCAACTCTAGATGATACTTCCAAACTTGAGTCTTGGTTTTTTCTATAATATTACAATCAGTACAATTTGATACAAAGAAAAAGTTACAAAATCATGTTTCTAGGATTAGTTTTATTAAAACTATGCCTCTCACATGGTAACATTAATGGATTTTGACTTTCCACTCTTGAAATAGCATCAGCTTGACTTCACAACTAATCTATTTTATATGATAAAAATCAATTTTACCACCACGTTCATTTCAATTATACTTAGTATTTTACTCTTCATTCATTGCAGTTTGATACAAGAACAATTCATGTTTTTAGAATTACTTTCAGTGATAACATGTCTTTCAGAACAAATCATGTTACTAGTATTAGTTTTAGTAATTTCATGTCTTTCACATGTATGCCTATTGAATTTCCACTTTCCAAAGTTTTTTACACATGAAAAGACTATCAGCTAAAACAAGACCTGCTAAAACAACACTCACCTCCAGATCTTGAGTAGCTTCTGATGCCAAACCAACAGATGTTGCAGCCAAACCTATTAAACCACCCTAGAAAAGCCAAACTCGCAATTAGATTACTGTTTAGAAGGACATTTCTATATTTTAATATTGTAGAAAAAACAACATTTCCCATTGGGAAATTTTATTTTTCAAAAGATGCAGGCCTTCACTACAACAAACATTATTCTGCCACAATCTCAAAACCAAAATTTGCACCCCCTACAAATTTATTACTAGAAAGAATTTTGCTTTGACCTTTTTCCATGTTCAAATGTGTGTCAATATAAATGCAGAACATTAGTAAGAAAACAATATCAACTTGTTATAAGATTTAGATGGATATTCAAGGTAATGATAGCTCTGTATCACATACTTTTTGATGGTTTGCTTGAGGGGAGGAAGCAAATTCATGCGTCAGCACATTGACTATTCTCGATATCTTTTCATGGTCACTAGAAGCAATCAATGTTCTGACAACTCCTTCGATCTATACCATAAGAGAAAAACTAATCAAATAAATATTTAATCTGATCCATATCCCATGATTATTATGATATTTTAAAAAAACTATTTCAAAACTATTTCTATTTATAAATAAAACATGACAGATAGGAGTAATTCTAAAAAGCAAGAAACTGTGATAAAAGACTGTGCGGGTTCTTTAACTCAAGCTATATATTTTAACAAGCATGCATAATTAAATCGAAGGAAACATTTTTAAAATAGTACTGGAGCATCTCCCTATCATAGCAACACACCTCCCCATTCCATGGTACACATGACGGGTGTAGGAAGGGACCCACAACTAAACTTGAGAGTGCCCTCAAAACAATCTGAAATTATGATTTGAACAGTCTAATCCCATGCCTAATATTCTTAATTGAAGGACTAATCTGCATCCTCGATGCCCAACAATCTGATTGAATTAAGCAATTTTCATGCCATGCGATCTATTAAATGAATATGTCAGGAAGTTATCCTAATAATCTGACCTACGTATTTCATGCCAACTTGCTGATATAGAAATTCATTCTATATAATTTATGTCATGTAGCTGTACAAAGGTTTGATTTTTTCTTTCTATTGCTTGCCAAACTGTTATAGAGATCCAAATTGTGCATCTAGTGCCAAAATATAGAATGTAAGCCTACTAATGTTCCTCAAATTTATACCCCCCACAACTATGTACCCTTCTTATAAATTGCAAAGTAATGTTGTCCAATGGTATTAAGTTTAGTTTTATAGATTATATCACATGTTTTATGTTTTGTGTTTTTTATATTATACACAAGTTTTATTTATGATTTGTAGAAGTTTTACGTTTTTGCAATATATATTTTATGCATATGTATGTGCGCACCTCCCTCACACCCCAATGTCCTTCAAAACCCAGATGATCTAAAAGCAACAATGAATATGGCATTAGCATCGATGATGTTGCAAACCTATTGCATTGCACAAAATCAAACAAGCAAGGATAAGTTATTTAAGCCCTATCCAGTGGCTCGCTCCTTGTGTTTTTTATTTTGTAACAAGTATCTATTTATGCAGTTAATCCAATTGAATTTATTTTCTAAGAAATGAATATACACAATTTTTCAATGCAATTCCTGTAAGATTTTCTTCTTGTCCACTTTGAAAGTAAACGTCACAAAATTGAAGCACAGAATTCATCATCCAATTGAGTGGTTTTAATATTGTAGAATACTGCTAACATTTTCTGAATGTTGAGTTGGATGTTTAGTCTCTACCCACAAATATGAACCAAAAAGCTAAAGAGATCCACTACAAAATACCAACAAACAATTATAGAGCACCCGAGAGATTCAAGATACTAACAAATTAACCTGGTAGCTTCCACCACAGAGCCCTAAGTTTTTACTTCATGGTCATTAACTATGGTGACAGGTAGGTTCAAACCGAGAGATAAAGCTAGATTTATTCATGTTATCACACAATTCTACAACAGCAGGACAACCTAAAAATTATAGACCACCTAACTGTTGTTCAGGAATAAACACCCTTATAACCTAGGGTCTAGGGTTACCAACTTAATTCTAAAACTTACAGACAATTAGCTTTAGTTAAATGCAGAAAGGAAATAGGAAAAAATATTGGACTCACCCGATTACCGATGGTTGATCCAAGCTTTATCTTCTTTCTCTCTACTTCTCTCCAAAGCTTTCAGGGATGCACCTCCTTCACATGCAAGGAGCAAATTCTCCAAGTACAATCTTATGCATGTATATATAACAGGTTAGATAAACAACATATATAGTGCTTAATCAAATATATTCATCAAACCCTAATACATGAAAGAGACTCAACACAAAGTTGGAAGAATAATTCTCTTCAATAACAATTAGTGAATGAGATAAGTGTACAACCCAACACCTGAGACAAGGACTCCTTTGCAACCAAAGGACTCTGAGTTCTACTGCTCCAAGACTTCTGAAGATATACCACCAGCATAAATTTGCTCTCCAAAATTCATTCTATTAATGCCCTCCCCAAGGCCTCTATTTATACTTTGGGAAATAGAGCAGTTTCGAAGGTTGAGGAGGTTGAGACAGTTGAGATGGTTAATGATTAGGGATCAACTAATCTCCATTAATCGTGATTTATATTTTTTAATGTCGAATGGAGGTGTACGCGACTATTACTATAAGAAACTTGTGTATGACACGCGAGTCTCTTAAAGGAAACCCACGTACAGATTTGTATGTGAGTTGTAATGGATATAGTCGCGTACGGTACGTGAGTTGTAAACAAGGATAGTCGCGTATGTACGCGAGTTTCAATGGAGATAGTTGCGTACGCCAATCCATACTTTAAAAAATAAAATGGCAAGCTGGTTGAAGGATATATGCATCTCATGTCATGCCCATCTATAGTGTTTTGGCAAACTTCAATCTCAAATGTCCTTTTGTGTACCAACATAATGAATTGTCGGCACTCAGACGGAGAAGTGCCGTTTGGGTTGATAACAGATGCCCCCTAATGTGTGAGGTCAAAGGGAAGCTATGGCTGAAATACATTAAAATCATTATCTTTGGAGAACTCAGAATTCCAATGGAGCAGAGGTAGTACCTGAAACAAATACATAATAATGTCATATACAAAGTTATATCTAAGGATGCTATGTTCAATATACTGGAACACTAGCTCCTTTACAATATTTGAGTACATCATATAGTACGGGTACAAGACCACATATATTACAAAGGTGGATTGAAGCCACAATATACAATAATGATGAGTCTTCAAAGATATGGAAGCTTGTGTAAGTAACCACAACATAATCTTGCACAACTTAGTCCATAAATGTGAAACTAAGGTCTTCATAAACAATCCCAAAGAACCAGTACAATCTAAGCCATGTGAATAAATGTTATTGAAGTCAAACATGGAGTGGATTCAATAGATTGTCAATCAATAGGCGATAATCAACAACTGAAGCAAAGGAATTCACCAATAATGAAAGTGAATCCTGAGGTCGTCAAAACTCTAGGTCTTCGTCATCAAGAAGTGCCGATGCGGAACCATACTATGATAAGGAAGGAAATAGATCCTCGAACGGATCACAAGAGTGACTAGGTGTTGAGGCCTGGAAATTCGTAGGCAACAATAGCAAGGGATTCTCCCCAGTCAACGTTCCCAACTAGCCCGTGACTGTTTGGTATGGGGAATCCGTTTGGTTTGCGGTCCGGCTACCGTAGGTCAAGTAACAAAAATAAAGGTTTTACCGGTTGCGGCCCGGTCCACCGTATATTTTTGTATTTTTTGATTTAAGGATGATATGCATATGCCTAATTAACCATGCAGGGTGATGAAGGATGCAAGGAGTTGTCACAATGTGATGCGCAGGTTCTTACCTCTCGTCTTAGGCTCACAAGCATCTAGATCACATATGCAGCAATGAAATAAACTAACTATCTATCTATCTATCCCCGTGGAGCCAAATTGTAATTTATTTATGAGTAATGTGTATTGTTCACGTATTATAAACAGAAATTACAGATAGATGATATTCCTACATATAGCACATGAACGATTAAAGATATTTCAACAATCAGATAGCCAATTGTTTTACGAACATCATACATTACTCATGGTGGTAATTCCATGAAATAAACCAGAAATAATTTAAACGAGAACATAGGTTCTAAGAGTTAGAACGATCTCACGGTTAATGGACAAAAGCTAAAAAACAAAATAGTTCATCTTTTCGCCATCCACAGCATAACATTTGAAAATTCCACCAATCTTTCTCCAACAGGCAAACGATAATTCTTTATTGCAAAGAGAAATAGTTCTTCTTACAATATCACTTTCCAGTCTAACTAGGAAAAATCCCCCTCATCCTTTCTAAGCTTTCTACATTTATACAAAAGGGTGAGACGATTGGGCTTCCTAAAGTAACCTTTGGGCTTACCAACTCTTCGTTTCCCAACATTTTACTTTTCTCAAATGTTTTTTTTTACAAAAATGTTACAAATTACAAAAAATGACCAATCCTTCACGAGGAGGGTCCCACTTGGGTATCCAGAATCTTCTTCCATGCCAAAGCTTCAGAGGCAAGGCCTTCAAACGCACAAGGCTCCAAAAACTGAATGTTGATCTCAAACTTTTCAACCTGGTTCCTTATAGCCTCAATCCTGGCTGCACTCAACCGAAGCTGGGCGTCCAAAAGCTGCACACTGATAGCTGAATGATCTACTTCGCTCCTCAAGATCTGATAATCCAGAGCTTTAATATGTTGTACTTTAACCTCCTCCTCTTGATATCTCTTCTGCAACAGCTCCACAAAGGCGTTGTGGTCCGGGAAAGCCTCAAGCCTCTGCTCGGCCTCTATCTGGCACTGGTTGTAGGTAATAAGGAGCCTTCTGAAAAACTCTGTGCATGCTCCTTTTGTCTTTTTAATGGACTTCTTGAAATCCTCTGCGGTGTTGATAGCGAATTCCACTAAGTCATAATCCCACTTGAGGGCCTGTTGATCCTTTGATGGCAACTCTGCTGGATTTTCTTCATTGTTTTTCATCCTTGCCATTCTTGCAGTCAGGACTTCAAGGATGTCCTGAGATCTATCCACGAAGTAAGAGGAGGTTTCCAGGATTTCTTCTAAGCAGCCATCTATTTGTAGTACTTTACATGTCTCCTCTTCTATAGCAGTCTGTAGCTGTAGCATATTAGCCTTCTGGGCCAAGACATGCTCTTTGAACGGATGGAGGTTGACCTGCTGCTCCCTTGCTTCCTCAAGAGCATTTGTTAAAGAAGAAATCTACTCTGGATGTTTCTTTTCCTGTTCCTAGGTGTGCAGCTCACTGGCCTCCAAGATAATCTTTTGCTGCTCTTCTAGCTCTTCTACCTTTCCCTGTAGCCGTTCCTTCTCCATCTTTATCTCTTGATATTCTCTCTGCACTTTCTCTGGGCATTTTTGTGTTGTTTCTCTAACCCGTCTTTCTACTTGGAGGGCCTGCAATTCAGCCTTAGAAGCCTTTATCTCCCTCTGCATGTCTTCATACTTCTGCTTCAGCCTATTTCCTTCCTCTCTCTCTTTCCTCAAGGTGTCTTTCAATTGAGCAGAGGATTTCTTAGATAGCTCCAAGTCTGCCATGATCCTGTCCACATTATCTTTCGAAGCTTCAATCAGTGCTGCTCCAGCTCTAATGGTGAATCTCGGATCCTGGTCTGTTCCCAACACAACAGGTGTATCTGTGATCATCTTTTCGGGCAGACCTCCTGTCTCAACTTTCCTCTCTGTTCTCTTCACTGTCCTCTTTGTTACCCTATCATAGAAAACAGTGTTTAAATCAGGGATTTCTTCACCCACCTTTTGTACAAAAGGGACTAGCTTGAGTGTGGGGACCGTGGGTGTGCTGGAAGCATGTACTTGTGGGTCTTACACCTCAGGGTTCTGGGTCTGCCGTGCAGCTGTATCAGAATCTGACTGCTCCGTCTCTGTCTGTGACAGCTTGAGCCTTTCTGCTTCTTGCTTTTGTAGCTCCTCATCGAGCTTCCTCTTCTTTTCTTCTTCTTCTTTCCTAGCTGCCTCTTCTACTTTCTCAGCTGCTTCTTGGGCTTTCTCAGCTGCTTCTTGGGTAGCTCTTCTTTTCTCTTCTTCTTCTGTGTGCAACCATCCTGCAGCTTCTTGCACCAATCTTTGAGCTTCCTCTTTTCTTCTCTTTGCTTCTTCCTCAGCCTTTGCTTGTTCATCTCGCTTCCCACCTTTGGTGGTGATCTTCTTCTTGAATCTTCTCCTCAGAGATGTCATGTTCAGGGCACTTCGGAAGATAGATTCTTCCCTATCTTAATGGTGGGTATACTCAAAATGTACATTGTTGTCTTTACAATGTTCAACAACTTTTCCGCGGGAGTCACTTCTATGAAAAGGCATCTCGCCAAAATGAAACCTTTACAGTTCTTGTACAAACTCATCCTCCTTCTTCACCCTAGTGAACCTGTAGCTTCCTAACTTAAAGGGCAAAGGAGGATAGGCCGACTTCTTATGCTCAAACAAGAAGCTCCCTATGCCATCCAAGAAAACCTGCCTTACTGGTTCCTTGTGAATGATGTAATCAATAGCGTATTTGGGTAGCAGGGAGGGCGCTTTCAAACCTCCAAACATCCTGAAGTATAGGCCATCTTCAGTCAAATAGTAATCTGCATATTCTTCAATTACTTGCAGCGCCTATTCTAACATACAATCACACTCCTTCAGGAAAATGAGTGTGTATAAGGGCATGATGAAGTGTTCACAGACTTCTCGGTAATGGATATGATATTTATGTGCCCACAATGGTTTATAAGCAGAATAGACAGGCATTATTTCCCTGTCCCAGATGCACCTGAGGCCGGGGAAAGGCTGATTGCATAATATACAATCTATAAGTATGGAGCTCATAAAGAATGCAGACCTCTTTTGGGACACTCCTCCCAAAGCCGAGGCCAAGCAAGCTGAAAGACTATTTGATACGATGCTGGCCCAGTTGAAAATTGTCCCCTGGGTTGCAACATAAAAAATGATTAGGATCCATTCTAACTTGAAGAACCTACCATGTGCTCTTCCAAAACTCCTGTTCAGCATTAAAGCTATGAACCTATAGGGGGCCCTTAAGCTTGCTATATCGTAATCACCCGTCGGTCTGTATCTGTAATGTTTTCCCTGCAACAACATCTTTTTAAGAGTCTCTACCAGGTCCATTCTAATGTTGTTCAGCCAATCATCAGATAAAAATACTTGGGCTTCTGGTAGGTGGTAAGCCAACACTACATATCCAGGGCTATATGCAGCATAGCCCTGTCTTTCAACATTTTCCAGAATCATTGTTGTGACATCTGCCCGGGGTAGAATCCAACCGATTACTTCAGAGCACGGGAACAACTCTGGTCTAGTGGCGATCTTCATCAGTGAAGATCTTTCTATGTTGGCATATATGGACTCTTCTTCCAATCCCATGTCAGGAACCTCTCTACGTGTGATCAATCTATATATTTCTCCCCACTGGTATTCAGGTTCAACACCAGAAATACACTTAGTGTCCTGGTATATATATTCAGTTTTGGTGACAGTTTCTATTTCGGGCTCTTCCTCGACCACAGGGACCTTCTTCTTTTGCCTCTTTGACATTGCGAACTCTTCCTGCCATAAAATTGTAACATTAAGCCATTTTGGCTGAGTGACAAACTTGTAGACATCAATGTGCAGTGTGTCCTTTCTTCTATGCTTAACATGATAGCAATCAGTCAATGAAGCAAATATATGCATATATAAGCAGAAATGGCCTAACTACCAGAACCATTGAAACATAATGTGCAGTGTTCAGTGACTTAGTCTATGTCTAGCATGATGGAAAATAATTATATGCAGTAAAATGTGTAAGCTACCATTGCTTTCCAATACCAAACAATTCTAACAATATAATCGGGCGGGGGAAACATCTACACTACATGAAGAAAACCTCGGCTTACTGCGAGTGCCATTATCATTGCGCTGTGCGGGCAGACGAAGGAATTTACACAACATTTCAATGGTATTTTAACAGACCATGCCCATGCAATTCATGGTTAGCAACCTAAATGCAGTGACATATCCCCTCCACCGGCTTAGGCCCAAAAACTAACTGTACGCGGAACGGCACGACGAAACGCTGGGGTTTCAAGGATGCGAGGAGCATAAAAACACAAGGGAAGAGGGAAACCAATTCAAGTGCCACATGGAGGCCATAAAAACATTCCCCTGTAACAACATCATCAAGTCGGGCAGTTTGGTGTAGACAGCGTAACGACCGTCTGCACCAAACCCCCTTACCCTAAGCGCAAGGTCATAGACAAAAGGCCGTGGGAAAAAAATACTCTGGGGTCAGAACATCCGCACTAACAATCATGATATGACCGTCTCCCCCCTACTATATATGCATGTAACTAATGAGGTGAAGAAAACGACCGCAACAAAACCTAACCGTGGGAAAAATCAACAAATGCTTGAAACAGAACGGGGTAGGGCAACGACGAGCCTACCTGGCAATGATGCGTAAACAGTGTATAGAGTCCTGTCAAGCTTCATGGTTGAGACAACTGGACTGCGCGTACCGAAAACAGGGGACCGAGCGAGCGCGAGCGGACGACAGCACGTGATAACGACAGACGGAACAACAACAATCGAAAATCGAATAAAATAATCCAACCATCCTGACCCCATATATATATATAGTCCACATGCGCAGCGGGGAAAAGTTAAAAGATCAGACGTCAGAGACATTTGGATCGGAAGACGAAAGCGTATTTATTTCCGCAACGGCGGAAGACCAAACCATAAATCCATCCGCAACGGTGGGGATAACCGGGTGACAAATAACCGCGCGTCAAAATTTCTAACATTGGAGCGAAAGTGGAACGCGAGTCGCAACGGTGGATACCAAAAGGGTATCATGCCCCGCCAAATAAGACCCGAATCAGAAAAGTAGACGTCGAAATATCGGAAGGGTTATGCCTTTCGCAGCCGCAACAGTGGGAGAATAAAGCGTGTAATTTTCCACAACATCGGAGTCAAAAATGATTCGTCAACCGGCATGATAAAGCTTTCCGTAGCCGCAACGACGGAAGCCTAAGACTTACGGGATCGACGAAAATAGCCAAGCGGGAATCGAAACATTGAAGCAATGATCGGGAGAGGAAGTGGTTTTCCATCCGCAACGGCAGAGAAAGAAATGACAAATCCTTCCGACGTAAACCAAAAGATTGGTCGATGTGAAAACCAACAGATCGAAAAGAAAATAAAAGACAAAACCGATTATCCATCCGCAATGGCAGGGGCACCAACCAAATAACTTCCTATTCAGGCATGCTTAAAATGCATTCAAAGGCAGCAATAAAGCTTGATCACA